>JACXGJ010000085.1:0-140000 GCA_016801105.1 Esox niger | reverse complement strand
GGTGCCAGGTAAACCATTGGTTAAAACACAACCTGGATCCGATAGGTTGCTAGACTTAAACTCAAGTTAAAAAATCTCTCATTCTTTCCCTTTCCATAATTGTAACTAGGTTGTCGCTGTAAAGGAGAACATATTCTCAGTCAACTCACCTGGTGCAAAAGTACTTTTAACTAAAATACAGATTAATGCAGACAAACACTAACAGTAGAGGTTTATTTTGATCTATTGCCTTGTATATAGTGACTCAAGTGGGAACAGAGCAGAGCAAGATTTGATATACAGTACCCTCGTCAGACAGTCTTTACTCTGAGGGGGTATACCTGAACTTTGTAGACCAACACAATCTTCACCATCCAATGTATTTACCTGGGTGTACAGACATAGGAGTTTGCTCTGGTTCCTGGCCTGTAGCTACCTCACTGTTTTCTGTGGTGGAATCCACTTTGTGAACAAAGACAAAACACAATGACAAGCCAGTGTTACAAAGATATCATATTGTACTGCACAGTTATGGTAAAAGTGTGATATCTCTTCCCGTACATCCAAACCAACCATACACAAACAATCAACAAGATGACCGTCTAAACATGAATCCTGTTCTTGTGATAATCTACTGTAAGGTTCTGTCTGTGCCTTTTCCCTATCTGCTCCACAACAAGAAGGCTCCTTTGTTGTTGGTCTGTGCGTCGGAAAGGAATGTGACAGGGTTTTCAAAGGCCTGGACAAAAGCACTCTGTCATTTGGAGTGCCCTGTAATATAGCAGCACTGGGCAGAAAGGGGGGAGTGCAGCTCTCCTCAGAAACTTCATCCAGCAATCAGCCTGCACCTGAACAGCTGTTACCACAGTTACTCACACATGTACACACACCATCTCATCTTTCCCCCCTACAATTGTGTGCACGGGTGTGTATGTGTGTGTATGTTTGTGTGTGTGTGTGTGTGTGTGTGTGTGTGTGTGTGTGTGTGGGTGTGTGTGTGTGGGTGTGTGTGTGGGTGTGTGTGCGTGGGTGTGTGTGCGTGTGTGTTGGACTCCCATGGTTGCACCCTCTTCCCAGCACATCCTCTCTTTAATTCCTCCAAGGGTGTTTCTCATAATCAAAACATGTTGGAGACATATTTTCGATGCACGTAATGTTTGACTACGAACTAGATCATGTTTTTAGCCCTTCAATGGGTAGCAGCTGACCAGTAAATCACAGCCACATGTATGCTTGGCTTGCAGGGACACAGAGCCTGGCATGCTAGTGTCAGATCAGACGGTGGGTGTGGAGGCACAGCTGCAGCTGCATTGAATTCAAACCATTCAGAGGATGGTGAATTCATTAATGACCCATTACTCTTACAGTGAGGATTTTTTTTGACTCATGAACTGAATTTAAAGTGTAACTGAGCACGGTCCTGATTGAGCAGTGTGGAGCTCTCTTACTCTGAGGACACTGCGACATAGACACTTGTTCTATGCGGGTCCCATTCCGGCAGGCGAAGACCTCCATCTGGCACTGGTTCTGGTAGAGATGTCCGTCTGAGCCACAAACCGGCTCTCCATCATAGCCACAATCCCTGTAGCAAGTGCAACGCTCAAACTGCTCCTCCCCCAGACAGTCAAACACATTGTTACATTGGTTCCCCTGGGTAAAGCCTGGGTCAAAGAAATCAGATAAGAAAGGAGAAATTACATGACTAAAACAGTCAACACAAACAGGGTCGTGCACCCGTCACCAAGGTGACCGGCAACAAGCGTTCCCCATTTGCTGTAGCAACAGCGGTCCCCCCAATTACAGTGTTTATGAACTAAAACACTCATGCTGGCCTGATATCAGCCAGAGATGGTGGGCATACCCGTGTGGGCAGCTTTTCTGTTATTCTGTTCCTTAAACTGGCCCATGCATCAAACACAGTCTCACAATGCAGATGGACAGGAAATGGAGAAGCCACAGAAGCCATGAGACATACTGTAAGTCTCCATCTTTTTCATTAGCTGCGCTTATATGCAAATACATTTATGCAGGTCAATGAATGGATATACAGTTGTGCTGGAACTGGTCGTGTGATGTTTACCTGTCCACTGATTAGTTGAGCTTTCCACCTCGTTGCACGTGGTACCATCACACAGCTCGCGGGCCAGGGGACTGCTCTCACTCACGTTGTAGAAGCGGGTCGCCTCAAACGCTGTATAGAGGGAGAGACAAAAATGCACACACACACACATATACACACACACACACACACACACACACACACACACACAAAGGTTTCTTTGAGCGGTTGAAGCACCACTCCACAAAACAACTCTGTGTCTCTCGATTTCAACAACAAACTAGAGAATTGCGACTTCCTACGAGAGACGGCTGTCACAGTAAACAATAGCAAATCACTGTGCAGAAGAAGAGTTTTCCTTATGGAAAAGTTAGCGAGTGCAGGACAGGTTGTTCCCATCAGAGGCCCACCTGGTTCATAGTAGTCATACACCTTGACTGGAACGGGCGCCGTCTTGCCCACTATGTACTCCCTGACAGCTTGGAAGGCCACACACGTCATACACTGACTGGGGATCTGTGTGGTCAGACACACATCCAGATAGGACAAACATGTTCATACGCCTGAACAGACCAAAGCACACATCTCATATAAGCAGAGATTGTCACGGTGTTTCTATACATTGGAAAGCTTGTCGCCAACTTTTACATTTGCCTGAAATGTCTTTGACGGAAGAGCAACATAGGATGATATTTTATTATCCATATAGTGGATGAAAGTTTGCATGATGTGTATTTTTGATGTAACAAGCAATTCCACTCCGGTTCTTACTCACTACATGGCAAGAACAAACACATATCTTGGGCATTAAAAGTTGCCATGTAAAAATGTAAGGATTTTGTGGGAGCAGACTACAGTTTAGACAGTAGTTTTTCACCTCATCAAAGTAGAAGAGGACCTTCCTTCCATCGACTTCATACCTCTTCAGGCCAACCCTCTTGTCCATCAGCAGCTGTTTGATGGGATTATGGGAGAGAAGGGAGTTATGAGATACAGTCTTCTAATCTCTAATAAACAAAAAAATACATAACCTCCCTTTAAACAAGGAGTGTCACAGTAGAGAAGGTGCAGCATTTCAGCATTTATTCAGCTTAAAGCCACATTAAACCAAGAACAAGTCTGAGTGGATTCATGCAAACAAATTGGCGTTAATTATTTCAAGATGAATGCTTACAAAACCCCACAATGGCAAAGTAAAAACCCTTTTCAAAAACCCTTTAAAAACACAAACATTTGTGCCAATTTATTGAAAGTAAAACAGAAATATCTAATGTTCTTTGCATTTACACCCCAAATTGAGCTCAGATACATCGTGTCTTTTGATCATCCTTGAGACATCTCTAGTACTTGACTGGAGTTTACTTTTGATAAATTCAATTGATTGGACATGATTTAGAAAGGTAAACAGCTTTCTATGTAGGGTCTCACGCTTCACATTGCATGTCAATACCAAAAAACAAGCCATGAAGTCCAAGCAACTCTCTGTAGACCTTAGATAGGTCTGGGAAAGTACATAAGGCTAAAGCATTGAAAATAACCATGAGCACAGCCGTTCCATCATTGTGACATGAAAGAAGCTTGGAACCAAAACGGCTCTTCCTAGACTTCCTATCCAGCCAAACTAAGGTACCGGGCCAGAAAGGCTTTGGACTGGGAATAAACCAACAACCTGAATATCCACTGTAACAGAAATTCAGAGTTGGGAGAACCTGCCAGAGGGACAATCATTTTCCATGTCATCGATCTGGCATTGAGAGTAGAGTGGCTGGACAAAAGCCACACCTGAGTAAAAGGCATATGACATGCGATCTCAAGTACTCTGAGAGCATGAGGAAAATGATTATCTGGTCTGATGAGATTAAAATCAAGCTATTATGCCTGAATGCCTATTTTTATGTCTGGTGAAAACAAGGTAGCACTCATCCCCTGGCCAAAACCATCCGTACCATCCATACCCAGCATCGTGGATGGAGCATCATGCTATGGGGATGCTTCTCGGCAACAGGGATTGAGAGACCGATCGGGATTTTGGGAAGGATAAACAGAACAGAATAATGAAGACAACCTTATGATCAGTGCAAGGGCCTAAAACAAAGATGAATCTTTCTGCAAGACAATGACCCAAAGCACACAGCTGTGATAAGACAATGCTGGAGTGTCTTCAGGGAAGTCTGTGGATGTCTTTCAGTGGACCAGCCCAAGCCTGAACATCTGGTGTCCAATGGTGAGGAGACTTGTAGGTCGCAGTGAATCAATGCTCCACGTGTGGTCTGACAAAGCTTGAGAGGATAGGCAAGGAAGAAATCCAGGTATGCAAATCTGGTAGAGGCATACCCAGGAAGACTCACATCTGGGATCACTGCCAAATGTGCTTCTACTTTAGTATTGAATGAAAGGTTTGAATACTTACGTACATCAGATATTTCAGGTTTTTGTTTTCAATAAATTGCCACATATTTCAAAAAAGTTCTCGCTTTGTCATTATGCGCTTTGGTGTGTAGAGTAATGGCAGAAGAATTGATGCAATTAATTTGACAAAATATGGAGAAATTCAAGGGGTCTAAATATTTTCCAAAAGCACTGTAATACAATTTTTATTAAAACAGCAATGATGTAACAACAAATGAGTATGTACAATATACTTAAAATTCAGTCAGGTTATTTAACCATCGGTTCTGTCACATCTAGAATATTGACCATTCATCTAGTCCCTGAGCCAAAAACATATATAAAAAGCTTCAACAGCATCTTCGTTTTTCTAATTTTATGAACAATTGAATGTTTCACAATGTCTTATTGCTTTCCAAGGAAAACAAATTATAGTCTTTATTTTCTGCAGGAATGTAATGCATTAAGTACCACAGTATAAAATCCCAATACTAAACAGTATTACTGTCTATAAAGTAGTTGCGTTAATGGTGTAAGAAGGTGGGTTATGAGCAGTATAGGGTCTTAGTAGGGGCACTGAGTGCTAATTTATCCCACAGGGCTCTCATTTGGACAGATGAAGTTTATGAGGCGCTCAGCCTGAGCTGGCGCCGCAACGACTGACATACAGACAAACACACGTTTGTGAGTGCCACAGTGTGAGTAGCAGTTAAGTAGATCACAACAATAAGACTGCAGTGCCTGACATTTGTCCTCCCAACGTCTGATGATGACTTACTTTACACTACATAAAGAAATACTGCCAGGCACTGGGATTGAACTTGTAATATCGGAGCAGGAGCTTGTGGAACATTCCACATGACCCTAACCCTAACTTTAGCATTAAACCAAGGTCCAAAAATGGGTAACAAAATACACTTTTCTTTTAACACTCGAATAACGATGTGACACGAAGATTTTGCTACAGTACTTTCTGTTTTTGGGTATACGGTTATCAGGGTGTTAGGAATAAGCTAACAGAACCGAAGCTTGTTAGCCTCTACACTATTGTACACTGGTCATTACTGACACCCTAAAGTCTGAGGGAAACAGTGTGTGTCAAGTCTGTGGGTGTGTGTGTTTGTGTTAACTCCCCCCCCTGGTACGTAAGTCGTTATGTATAGCTTGAGGCTGGGACCTATAACTCTGCTGTAATGAGGAAGACATGCTTCTAGGGAGTTGGTCTCAACAACCACTTGTCCCCCTCCCTACAATGCTGCCAAGAGGCCCTAGCCTGGCTCTCAGATGGGAGATGAAAAGTGACATCCCCTATTCCCAGTCCTCCCATATTCTTGCGTCTGGGTTAGAGGTCCATGGTGGGTGTGCGGGGGTTTGCTCTCCCTGCCCACTGGTTCAAAGCTGGCTTTCATCCAGTCAGCAGACCTTAAACACTGTAGTAAAAGGACCCTCTCAATAGCGATTAACCCACTTCTGATTTAAAAACACACTCAGAGCCTGCCAATCAAACATACGCTCTTAAACACATCTTTCAGACACATGGGGACGAATCATAAGCAACATAAACAGCAGCAGAGGAGAAAAAAACATCAGAATGCAAAGTACATTCTTAGTGTGTGTGAACTCTTTGAGAATTGTGTGTTTGAGATGTTGTCTTAGAAATTTTTGAAGCACAAACCTAGAAGCAGTTTTTTGTAGCAATTAAAGAAAGGTAGTCAGTTTTACATTGTCAATAATCTATTCTGCTTATGTTTTATAATCCATTTAGAAAATAGTAAAGCCATAAATGGGAGGAAGCTAATAAACTCATGTGTTTTGGTGTCTAATTATACGCCGTCTGTATAACTTTGTACTGTGTGTCGATGTTCATTTCTTACCCTCTCCAAACTTTCCACATCGGCTCGGAAACCTGATAGCAGAGGGACCTCTAAGACAGCCATATTAGACGAACCCGAATGAAGCCACCTGAGAAGAGAAAACCAAAGACTTTCACGCTCAACCAAATGTTAGCTAGCCTGAAGGCCACGACACTCAGCCCAGTATTCATAGAGTACCTGGCACAGGCTTCCAGGGTGATGCGGTGGTCCAGGCTGTCTTGGTGGGCTGCGGGGTCATCATCATCGTCGGGCGTCCGGCGTTTGCGGTTCTGCTCTGAGCGGGAACTGGAGCGAGGGCTAGCGTGACGGGAGGGGCGCGGTGCTGGCGGGTTGCGCTCCTGCTTGGGTTCCTTCAGGTCTATCTTGAGCTGGAAGGCTGGTTTGGCCACAGGGTCGGGTACGTTGTAGGATACATCAATCTAGTTAGAACACAAGACAAGTGTCTCAGAGGTACAGAATATTATCCACTTAAGGGCCCATATGGAACAAACATCTATCAAAATATTTCAATATTTATATAAGTAGGGGACCTCAAAATACAAATAAGAATATTTTCATGCAATATCTATAACATTCAATATATGTAAATATAGTTTTATACATATGTTTAATAAATATATTTCAGATATGTATAACAGAAACGTTAGCAATTGTTCTAGACTTCCCAAAAAACACATGCTAACATATGTTCAAATATGTTTACACATTATGTGAGGAGCACAAGATCCAGGCATATACTCCAATCAGCCATAACATGATGACCACCTGCCTAATATCGTGTAGGTCCCCATTTTGCCGCCAAAACAGCCCTGACAAGGCATGGACTCCACTAGACCTCTGAATGTGTACTATGGTATCTGGCACCTAGACGTTAGCAGCATATCCTTCAAGTCCTGTAAGTTGCAACGTGGGGCCTCCATGGATCAGACTTGTTTATCCAGCACATCCTACAGATGTATGATTGGACTGAGATTTGGGGAATTTGGAGGCCAAGTCAACACCTTGAATTTGTTGTGTTCCTCAAACCATTTCTGAATAATTTCTGCTTTGTGGCAGGGCACATCATATTGCTGAAAGAGGCCAATGCCGTCAGGGAATCAAGGAATACCGTTGCCATAAAAGGGTGGACATGGTCTGCAACAATGCTCAGGTAGATGGTATGTGTGTAGGTAACATCCACATGAATGGCAGGACCCAAGGTTTCCCAGCAGAACATGGCCCAAAGCATCACACTGCCTATGCCGGCTTGCCTCCTTCCCATAGTGCATCTTGGTGCCATGTGTTCTCTAGGTAAGGGATGCATACGCACCCGGCCATCCACGTGATGTAAAAGGAAACGTGATTCATCAGACCAGGCCACCTTCTTCCATTGCTCTGTGGTCCAGTTCTGATGCTCACGTACCACATTGTAAGGTGCTTTTGGCAGTGGACAGGGGTCAGCATGGGCACCCTGACTGGTCTGCGGCAATGCAGCCCCATATGCAAAAAACTGAGATGCACTGTGTGTTCTGTCACCTTGCCATCAGTACCAGCATTAACTTTTCAACAATTTGAGCTACAGTAGCTTGTCTATATGATTGGACCACACAGGCCAGCCATCGCTCCCCAGGTGCATTAATGAGCCTTAGCCGTCCATGAGCCTTAGACCCAGTATACCATGTTAACATTTCTAAGGATTTTGAGTGAAGCCAAGTATATTTTAAATAAAAGGTCATCATTGTCAAAGTCATCATTGTTTGTGTTGCATACCTTTTATCTATTGCATATCAGATACATGAAACATATTTGAAGCAATATATTACTCATATATACACATTTATTTTTCATATATATGTAAATATTGTATTGGTAGCAAAAGTGCCCCTCAGAGTTCCTTTGATTTGGTTGTATTCCAATATGCTTTGCAGTTTACCTGCTGTTAATGTATATTATGACGGTTTGAGAACTGCAGTTTGGGAAATGCCATTGAGTACTTTGGACAGCCTGTTGTTTATATCCAGTGTTACACTCTTGAATTTCTTAGGGGTTCATAAGTGTACCCATCTTAGGGGGGGGGGTCTGTGGTGGGGTCTGCTGGTCTTCTGTGGGTCTGTGGAAGTACGTACCCTCCTTGTTTCCCTGACATGAAAATGATAGATTCGAAACAATAAAGCGTTTGATCTTGCTTCTTCGTGTTTTTCAAGCTCTCTCACTGCTGAAAGACTCTACAATATGCTGATCTGAAATATTTATCCATACTGTTAAAAACATTCTATGTAAAGCTCAAGAGATGGTAGTGCGTACAAATCCCTGGAGGTCAGCTGTTTCTGAGATGATGGAACTACCAAGTCTGGCAGCAACAATCACACCACGGTCAAAGTTGCCTTTGACAAACATAAGATCAATACATATATTACATACTTTTATATGAGTATTTATAAAAACTTTTGACCCATTCATTTCTTAAATATTTGCTAATATATACATTTTTGGTTTGGGGATTTAATAGAGTGCAGAAGTGCAGAGCAGCGTGGATACAGGTACACACACACACACACACACACACACACACACACACACACACACACACACACACACTCTTACATTTATGTAAACATGCATGGGCATGCAGACATACACAGACACACACACAAAGACAGGCACTCTTTCTTTCATCATGCAGATCTTGCTGTCTCATTACAAGCCAGCTGTTCCAGGCCTCAGGCACTGACAGTGAGGGAGAGAAGGATGTGCTGAGGAAGGGAGAAAGGTGTAGATGGAGGAATTGAGGTGTGAAAGGAGGACAACATGTTGAGGGTTTTGGAGAAGAAGAGGGGGAAGGAGATAGGGAACATGGATCCTATACTGTGGCTCTCAAAATAACTGGATTTGTGTTAAAACATGAAATCAAATTTTGCCAATTCCTCAAGCTCCGTCAAGTGGGATAGGGACCATTGGTGAACAGCATTTTCAACTTTTTCCACCTATTCCCAAATTTCTAAATATGGAGGTTCAGGCTTTGATTGGCCCAGTCCAGGAAAATTACCTTTTTGTTTTTAAGCTACTCCCCTTGTGGCTTTCACTGTATGTTTGGGATTATTGCCTGCTGAAATTATATATATATATATATATATATATATATATATATATATATATATATATATATATATATAATTATTAATCTTATATGAATATGAATTCTTGCTCTTATCAGACTATAGAATCTTCTTCCACTTGGTCTCAGAGTCTCCCTCATGCCATATGACAACCTCTAGCTGAGATTTGATGTGAATTTAATAATGTATTTATTCTATAAAGGACACTTTTGATAAACAATTGCTGCAGTATGCAAAGTGTCTCTCAGCTCAGCCTTTGAAGACCATAACTCCACTAGAGTAACTTTTACTCGCTCTTGGTGGTCTCCCTGAATAGTCCCCTACTCACCTGGATAAATGTTTCTTAGGACAGCTTGTCCAAGACAGATTCACAGTTGTGCCATAATGTCTCTAATTCTTTATAATGGACTTTACTGAGCTCTGGGAGATATTCAATGCTTTGGAAATGTTCTTATATCTAGAGCAGAAAGATGCATGGACAACACCCCCCCCGCCCCCCAAGTAATTGTGTCGCACTATTGCCTCAAATATCTTTTTGTTTTTAGTGACATGGTACAGGGAAAACTATATCCAATCTGCGGGGGTCAGTATAATTGAGAAATGAACAGTCTCTGATGAGAAACTGCCTACGTTTTACCAGATCTTTCTAATTTACAAGAATCTGGACTTTAGAGCAATGAGTCATGGAAAGGAACTGGCTTTTCCCCTCCGGCGGACCTTCTGTGTGAATAAAGGATAGAAGAGGAGTTGTCAGTAGTAACATACCTGCATAAGACAGCAGCCCTCGCCTTTAGCACTGACAAACAGCCCTGTGGGAATACTGGGGATCTGCAGAGGAGGCAAGGGGGGTAAGAGAGTGGGTGAGAGAGACACTAATCAAATGAATTAATTCAGTTGACACATGTAGCGTCAGTCAAATAGCCTGGCTGCTAACCAGCACAGTAAAATTACCCCCAATTAAACTGACACAGCTAATTACAGCAGAGGATAAATTACATGCCTGGTTGAGGGAACAAAAGTTCACATCCTCACCTGAGCTTCTCCCTCTCTGTGACTGATACACTTGGGAATGTATTGGACATGTACAGATACTCACTTGTTCATTCAATAGGAAAGGCAATGTATTGGTTACATAGGGACTCCTTGTTATCATCAACTAAATTATTTTACAGATTTTATTTGAGGTAGAAAGAATTTAAATCGGTGTAACTTTAGTTTCCATGTGCATCTTAGTCCAGCTTCACTACATGAGAACCTTTAGAAGATACACATATAGATTACATTCCTCAAATTTAAATCTTAGCCAGCACAGCAATGAAGATACAGCACACCTCAGATCAGAGTCTAGGGCTAACATGATCATACTCCTTACCGAGGCACTCTGCAGGATCTTTTGATTGTCGCGATGTAGTTCAAAGCTCTCCTGAAAGTCCAGGTTGGTGGAGGCCAAAGAGATGGTAAGGTTTACTCCTCCCACATATGACAGGATGGCATACTCAGACAAGGCCTGAAGAGCTACACATGTGTCCTAGGACAGGGGATGGGAAGACAGCTTGTAGGAGATTTTAGATACTACCTTAGTGAGACAGTTCTCTGTAGTAAATTAGATTGAAAATGTCAGTGTGTACCTGGTGAAACACATGTAAAATAAACAAAAATGTTGCTGATTAAAAACCATAGTAATAAATATGGGAGCTTTCTACTAAGAGGCTGTGAGGGTCTGGTTCTCCAGGGGTTTGGGAGGGATACCTGAGTGGAGGAGAAGCCCCCAAGGGCGTTCCTCTGCTGGGAGAGCCACTTGACCACAGGCAGGGCGGAGGCCACGTCACCCAGCAGGGTGTAGGTCAGCAGGCTGTATGCTGTCATCTCCACCTCAGCTGACACCACTGAGACAAGGAGGTGGCTATTAGCATGCAAACACTCCCAAGACATTCACATTAACACTAAAAGTGATGCCCTGACAACAGCAGGTCAGGCAGTATGTGTGTGTACCTGACTGAGTGAGGCCATCACTGAAGCCCATGAAGGTATCCTCATCGGTGACTGTGCTGCCTGTCAGACTCCAGTGGGTGAACCCATCTGATCCAACGACAATGGAGAAGAAAAAAGAGGGAACAGCGAGTCATAAAAACAGACGGGAAAGGGTGACCGTGTGAATGTCATGTCACTTCAGTGTTCTATATGAATTCATAGGCAACCGAAGTGAACAGTACCTTGTGTGATGGCCATGTGGTTGAGACGTCTGAGAGCGATGGGAGCATAGGGGCTTCGTAACAGGGCCAGGGTGTAGGCAGACAGGGCTGTGGTGTACGGGTCATCGGCCGAGTATGTGTTACTCTCTAGGAAACCCTTTGCCTTACTCACAGCCATTTTCTCCTCCTGGGAAAGAGTACATTTATATTCCTGAATACTAAAGTGTGCACAAGAAAACACATTAACTAATGTTGCTGAAGATACTGTTGCTGCGCACACAGAAAACCTGTAGACAAGAAATGGAAACACTTTACTCCACAAAGCCTAAATCTGTATTCATCTTTAGCTAATTTTAAGAAGTTATTTGCTGAGTGTTGAAGATTTGTCCTTTTCTAACTCTTGCACCCCAACTCAAAAGGCAAAAGAACATTCACTTAATCATTAAAGGTAGGAGCACTTTCATCTTCTCCAGATGTCCCCTTTTCCTGAACACTTAGATGATAGACCTCAACAGCCACTCACTTTAATCTGTCCAGTCATCTTTTAATTTACAGAATTGGTAAGGAGTAAGGAGTTCTGCTTTGATCCTTTCAAGTATCCTTTTTCAGGTGTTATCAGTTCTACAGGCTGATTCCCTGGAGAAAGTTTCATGCTGGATTAAGAAAAGGAAGACTGGAAGATAATAAACGAGTTTGGTGAAGTATGATGGAGATGGATGATGGATGATGTAGATGGATGACACGGAATTAAAGATGAGCCTTGGCCGCCAACATACTACTTGAATAAAAGACGTGTGAATAAACTGACACAATGAAAATGTGGGGTTTAACATTAGTATTGGAAACACAATTTAGGACAAAGCAAAAACATTATGTGGAAATCACTGTACAAATAAACAACAATGGTCTTTTTAGTGACATGGCCTTGGCAGATAATGAATACCAAACATGAATGCTGGTCTAGAAATTGGTGAGTATTTTACATTTCGAGCAAGTCTAAATTTAGAACCACAATTTGCCGATTTATTCGAGGGAGTTTTAAATGCGGTGAATGGAGATAATGAGTCATCAGCCCTTGTATTATGAGGCTCATAATCAGAGGCTCATAATCAGAGGCTCATGTCAAGCGTTCTCTCTATCCAGCATGTGAATGGCTTTTTTCAGCTAGTTCAGCCATTTGGTTTCTTTCTGAATGCTTGAAAAGATAAAATCCCTCAGGAAGGCCCCAAGCATTTCCCATTGTAAAGATCGGGGGGGGCAATATTGGCATTGCTTTCAAAGAAAATCATTATTTAGGAGCTGAGGATTGAACCTTAAAAGTCTCTCAGTTGGCTTGAGCTCACCCAGTCCCAAAGAGAAGGTATTTGGTAAGAGCTTATAATGCCACAAAACATTACCACATTAACGGTTTAGGGCAATAACTGACCAGGAGGTAGATAATCCTGTGAATATGACACTTAATGGAATACTCTACTTGTAGGGTAATTGATTTAAACTTAGTTTATTGACATACACATTCAATAGTGTTACTGTTACTGAGATGGTGGTATTTTTGTGTTTTTGCTTGCTATTTGGGGTTTTATGGGTATATGTATACAT
This sequence comes from Esox niger, assembly GCA_016801105.1. Classification (NCBI taxonomy): domain Eukaryota; kingdom Metazoa; phylum Chordata; class Actinopteri; order Esociformes; family Esocidae; genus Esox; species Esox niger. The sequence continues at coordinate 126,814 of JACXGJ010000085.1, read as the reverse complement.
TTGATTGATTGGTGTTGCACACAATACCTGTGTCTTTGACAATTTTTAGGACCTTCCTCAGACACAGCCTGGTGTGGAAATCTTATAACACTGAGGGCCTTCGCAAACACAGATTATGCCTAGTCTGGGACTAAAAGATCTAGTTCAATAGAAAAGCCCATTGAGCTTGGTTTGTTTTAGTCCTAGACAAGGCTTTATGTGTCTGTGAATCCAACTCTGGGTGTTTAGCTGGCTGTTTGCACCACACTCTAACGTGCCGTACATTTGAGCAGTGCAGTTGCCATACCAAACAGGAATGCAGCCATTCAAGATGCTCTCGACGATGCAGCTGTGGAACCTTTTGAGAATCTGGGGGACCATGACAAATCTTTTTAACCTCCTAAGATGGGAGAGGTTCTGACAAGCTCTCATCGGCAAAGGCTGAGTGTGTGTGGAACACATTAATTTGTTGATGACCCCCCAAGGAACTTGAAGCTGTCAAGATCTCCAGTTTATCCCCGACAATGTGGATAGTGGCTTTCTCACCCCTCCTTTTCTTGTAATCCACAATCAGCTCGTTGTGATCAGGCCTGCCATCACTGTGTTGTCAACAAACATGATTACAGTACAGGTGTTGTGCATCGCCTCAGTTGTGGGTGAACACAGAGTATAGGTCCCTGATACGGACACATAAGTGATCACTGTAGGAAAGTCATAATCTATACACACATTAAGGAAGCCAGTGACTGCTGTTGTAAACTCATCACTGTTGGATGGAATGCTGCCTCTGGGTGTACATTTTCCAGAGTGTGTTTGGCTGTACAATTCCTTGAGCTTAACCCTCTGATACCTCGGAGGCATAATCAGTGCCAGTAATCCATATGCAGGAGGGGCTAGAAAGCGGCCCACAGATTCCTTTCGGATACTAAGTGTTTTCATTTTAACCTATGATCACCTTTCACAAGAGCAAGCATGACATAGTCAATTATAAAATAATAACATGTTTAACTGCCAGTATGTCCAATGGCGTTGCTTCAGTGCACACAGAAAAGAGTTCAACAGGTCGTTGTGCACATTGACAAGGGTTCAGCAACAGGGTAAAATCACTGGGAGGTTCACAGGCACAGGAATGCGGCCAAGGTGTACTACTTTTCGCAGGCATTGTTGTCTCTGCATGTCCTCCTCATAAATCTTTTGATGCAGTCAGCAAGGGATTAGATATTAGATTATCACCACTGGAGCGTAACTAAAGGTGGGCCTGTTGCCAGGACGTCTATCTTTCCTACTGATTGGAATGTACAGGGCAAAGACGCATTCATGCAACCACGTGCGTGCACACCCACACACCCATTTTAAAATACTTTATTTCAATGCACAAACACCATGCAAAAAATGTAAAGGTCACGAATACCTCCACATAGTGTTTTTAGATTACATGTTTCTCTCTGTGGGCGAGTTGAACATTCTGAGTTTAATCATGTACTTGATTTGCTGTTCATATAATGGCTGATCTGGTTTGCAACACTAGCCATACTGCAGGAAGGCCAACTTCTTCCTGCATTTTCTGTCCTCTTTGGTCACCAAGTGATGGTTGAATGGGGTCTTCAAAGTGTGTCACACATGCACTTGTACACATTCCATATCTAGGTGAGTGTGTTCTGTATTTGCAGCAGACTATTATTAGCTATGAGCCTAACAACAGACTGTGGTCGGTGAGGCTGCTTTCTGAAGGAATACACAGTTTAAGTGTTCCCTGACAGTTAGATTTAAACGCACATATAACTGTCAGGTTAGCATGAGCCTAGAAAGAAGGTGCTAATTAATGCAATTGGGATGGTGAGGGTGTTTGATGGGAGAGGTCATGTTACACCCAGTGGTCCTCATACCTCTGTAGTAATTCCTGTCTCCAGAAGGGCTGCAACCACATACGCCGTCAATGAGATCTTTCCATGGATTCCTCCCTTTAGACGATTAATAACACTTGTTAATGGTGTTCATAAAACACACTTACATACATAGGTGCACACACATATAGAATTTCAGGAAAGTGAGCAAATCTTTAAAATGGAACTTCACCCCCTAATTCCCATTGCACGTTATTGCACCCACTGGTCCCATAATGGACAAAATGGAAATGTGTGGTGCTTTATATAACCGATTTGCCTCAAATGGCCACCTTTTTGAAAACATAGTGTCTGCAAATTCCTCAAGAAGGATCATATATCACTTAAAAATTATTGCAGAGAATTACGTAACAACTGACACATTACATTCATCTACAAGCAAGGCACATAAAACATCGAAGACATTAAGATAATGATAAATATTAAATAGCGGCTGACTGGCTCTGTTCTGAATGAATATATTTTTAACCTGTATTTCTAACTTGAGAATTGTTATTGGTGTTACTCAACATCTGGAAAGCAACATGTCCTTACCCTGCATGAGGGATGAGAGCCTTCTGATCAATTCTGCAAAATCTCCGATCCATATTTCTTCGACAAGGTATTGGAATCCATGACCAACAGTAAGCTAATAACGGTTTTATATTTTCTCTCTAGTTCCAACAAACTGCAATGTCATTTTTGGTTTGGTGGAACTGATAGCATCGTTTTCTGATGGTGTCAAGTGTAGTTCTCTAACAGATGGTATACCACAGGGGTCAATTTTGTGACCTGTTCTGTCAAAATTTTTATGATTTCGCATACACTCTTATGTAAAAAGCAACTTACATACATTATTGGCATACATTTTTTTACCTGTTGGGCTACAATTATGCTTTTTTATATGGGTGGTGAGAGACAATTTATGAAACAATTGGAAGCTGGGGATGATTTGTTACCTATAGTGCTATGAGAGCCAGATTGTAACGTATGAATGAATCAAACGTAATGTATGAAATACGAGTATGAATCTGTAGTGATATCAGTGAAGACTTTAAAGCTATACATTTGTGGAATTTCCAGCAATACTCATTGTGTCTTAATTCCATAATGCCACTTGGGAAGTTCAAGATCCAATTGTTAGCAGTGAGATGCGTTCAGTGAGAGTTTTGAATGATTTGATAGTTTGTAGAGATTTTGTGGTGTTGACATTCAAATGTTATAATTTCAATATTTCAAAGTGTAAACTTTTTTGTTGGTGCAGGGATATTTGGGAATTTATGTACAGTATTCATTACATTCTTTGTCTCAGGATTCACTTCTGGATGGTTCCTATGAATAAATCCAAGTAAAAGAAATACACTTAAAAAACCACAGACCTGCAGGTCTTTATTGAGGATGCGTCCCATGGCTGGGAAGGAGCCTTCCTCTCTTTGGTGGTTGATGAGCCACGCCTTGGCAGCACGCAGCTCCTCTGGGTCAATAAAAATGAACCCACGAGACTGAGCAAAGGATTTCAACACAAACGCTGTCAGCCTTGAGAAAGGAGACAGAGAGAGAGAGAGAGAGACAGAGAGACAGAGAGACAGAGAGAGATAGTTATTGGATCTCTTTCAAGCATGTGGTGACATATCTTTCAAAAGTATTTCTCAAACTTCACATTGGAGTTCAAATAAACAATTTGAATGGGGTGAAATACTCCCAATCAAGTCACACTCTTTAAATCTCTCAACAGCAATAACATTGCATGTGATGTTTAGCAGTTATGCTATTACATTTTGAACTACATCAAAATCCTGTCAGATAAAACAGTCCGACGGAAAGAACGCAGGGTACGGAACTACAGCAAGCAGTTGAATATAAAAAGTAGAAGTTGGAGTGGATAAAGTTGAGATTAACACCACAGGATACAACAGCTGTTCTCTCAATGAAGAGGAATTTCACAAAGCTAAATCAAGTATGTTCCTGCATGTCAAAATATCCAGCCTCTTACCAGCACAAATGCACTAATATAGTACAAAAATGCATCACATAATCATGAAAACAGACCAAGACAGACAGACACACAGATATAGCAATTCAAAGACAGACAGACATACAGTGTTTTTATATTTGGCCAACAAGGGGGTGCAGGAAGGAAGAAGCCTCTGTTCTCAAAAATGAATATAAAAGACATGACTGCTGTCTGGACAATACCTTGTTAAAGACCAAAACTACTGGAACAATGTGCTCTAGACAGATGAGTCAAAAAAGTTGTTTGGGTGCAATGCCAGACACTCATTCAGCCTTCAAACAGAAGAACCTCATACCAACTGTAAAGCATGGAGGAGGTGGCATTATGGTTTGGGGCTGCATTGCTGCCTCAGGACCTAGCCAACTTGCAATCATTGAGTCAACCATGAATTCCACATTGTACCAAGAAATCCCTGAGTACATGAGGCCATCTTTCAAACACGGACCTTGCAAAAGCCCTTGAAGTGCAAAAAAGAGCCATGCACAGGGTGTTACATTTTTTATATTACTAATTCTACACAGATTCTTTGGGAACTGCAGGGAGAGAATTAAGCACCATGTTGAATGATTTTCCTTTTCTTGATTCCTACACATTCAGCTAAACATCATGTCACTGAAGCATTAAGCTAGGCATCAGCAATGTTCTTGTCCCTTAAGTGCCATAACCGTGCTGACAATGTAAGATGTCATGTCAATCTATTTGTTGAATATCATGTCTCTACCCACCAATTATTGCAATGCTCATAACAGATTGTCCATTATTTCACACTGCAGCAACCCAAAATTACTGAGAATTTATACACACGGCCATCTTTGGTGTTGGATTTTGACCTGGAGGTTGTAATCTGGAACAACAGCAGGATTTACTGAATAAAACATACCTACAAAAAGGTCAATGGTGATGGCAGAGATACTTGGCTAAGGTAATAAGCACACATGCATACATAAACAACGGCCCTCAGTGAAACCAGCACATTCTAGCCAATACTCTTTAACTACAGACCGGCAATCCATTACAGCATCCTCCCTAGAGCAGCCAAACGATGAGGCAAACTACTTACCATAAAACAGGGAAATAAATGAATAAAATGTTTTTTCCCTGAACTTATATTTGGGATGTAACGTAACTTAAGGAACAAACTAATCGAGAGTAAAAAAGGTCTCCTGCCGGGTCCTAAAAGTTATATCGCCCCAGGGAAGGAGCAGGGATGGAGCCTAAAGCCAGCAGGAATGTTGATGATGTTAAGTAATACTATGTCAACTGCCAGGCCCAGGAGAGAGGTGCTGGGTAGTGTAAAGAAGATTTAGTGGGTATGGAAACCCCACAGACAGGGCTGATTCCTCCACTCTGTCCCCCTTTCTCTGTAATGTTTTAAGGGAGTTTAGGAAGTAGGCGAAGGCAGAACGGAGATTCCCAAAACAGGTACGTTTAATCCAAGAAGAACTTTAGCAACATACATAATGCTAAACAGAACTCATTTTGTAGGCTGGCTAACAAGACCATGAACCCGGAACGCGCAACAGCGCAACACACAGCAACAAAACCCAACAATGAACTAAAGAAACAACAGAACAAAATACAAGGACTAACAAGAAAACACAAAACAGGTGGGCGCAAACACATGTGAACAACATGGACCAAGTAGCTAATAAGGAGAGGAACTCCAAATAAGGACATGATACTAACGCACAAAGAAAACAAAAACAGGGACTGGAATGATCCCATCAGGCTGGAATCATTACACACTCATTCCTCTTCCCTGGTATGTTGTTGACATGTTGTATTGGATAGCACATTGAGGAAAGTGGATCCTGGAATGTCAATCAACGTTTTTATAATAGCCTACAAAAACGACAGAAACTGGACCAATGAGTGTTATGTTAGCAATGTCTATCTACTGGTTATATACTGAACATAGAAGCAGGTTTTATATCATATTTTGTTTTTGTGAAGTATTTAAAAACGAGCTAAAGAGTATAAAATATTTGAAATCTTTAAAGGAACGATACCTTTTAACATATACTTTTAAAATGTAGTTGGTGCAGTCATTTTTAGCTTGATATAGTGAAAGTACTATGTTGTTGGTCAAACCACAAAAGAGCACAAATAAATGCACACAAGCACACACTAAGGCTTTAAAACATTGCTTGTGAGAGGGCAGAGAAATGGCCACCATGCCGACTCACATGCAGATAACAGCAGTTCATCTTTATAACATGTAAACCCATCTAGCAATCAAACGCCAAATTCTTGCTACAATCACCCATGTCTGTCACGTGGCCTGTTTTGAACTGGAATGGATATACATGGTTGAACACAACACAATATGTTAGTTCGCTCCGCTAACCAGTCCACTCCAGGCCCACTGCCAGATCAATCTCCTTCAGAGAAAAATGTAATGCCAGCCTCAACATGTTCTGTGTGTATCTAAGCATGCACCGCTAACAGGCCCAGAGTGTGGTGCTGTGAACCCTTCCAACAGGCTGCATATTCACCCCAGGCCAGAGTATTTGAACAGGCTACAGGGATTGAGGGAGAGGAGGGTGGTGGTGACGACTGCGGCAGCATGTGTCTCTCATTGGAACCAGACGGAGACAGGTATGTGAGCGATGCCGGAAGAGGCGCTGCCAGGTCCGGTCTAGGGCCATAACACCCCCACCTCGGCAACAACATCTTGACACAACACCGGCGAAAACACGCAGAGACACACACATACTGCAACATCTGCATCTGCCTGAGAGGCAGGTAATGGATATTGATGAGAACCAGTCCATCTTCATGTTCCTCATCGTTCGAGGGGATACTATTCCAACCACTGGGACGAACAGAGGCACAGCAGTAAAGCAGAGTAACGTACTGAGGGGCTGAAGGCCTTGGCATAACCCAGAACCAACATTAGTGGACAAAGACATAAGCGCCTGTGTCATTATGTACAATCTTTTCATTAAGCCCGGCAATTTCCGCTTAGATACATTTTTACAAGCTGGAATACATTAACACTGCATTAAGAGTGTTGTAAACCTGCCCATAAATGACCTGCACTAATGAATAACACTGGAGCCCAAATTAAATGTAGGTTGTCCTGACAAATAAACACCAAGCTGATGGATTAATATAGTGTGTTTTGCTACAGACTTACATAAGGTTCAACTTTGGTTCCTGCCATGTTGCCCATGGCCAACACTTACAGTCACCGTCACACTTCATATCTTCTTGATACCCTTTTCCCGCATATGATGGTTTCAAGAGTTTCTCATGGAAACATTTTATGTTATTACCAATTACACTGAGGTAGAAATTAAATTGCTTTGGACAAGGCATGCATTAGTCCCAGTTTATTGGATATGTTGAAAGGCAAATCCTTTTTTTGTGTTAAGTGCAGAACAGCACCTTGGGTTAGCAGTCCCCATGGTTTACCGCAGGCTACTGACGAAGGTGCTGTCTCTCCCATGGGGCCAAAACAACTAGAGGCCATTCAGTTCTGTGAGCATTAAACCCCTTTACCAGCACACACTGACTTGAGCCTCCTAGCTGCCTTGGGGAAGCAATTAGGAGTTTGTGAATGATTTTTCTGAGTTTATTTAACCTACTGTTTCACAGTCGGAGCTCTAGTAAACATAATAATACCTGCCACAGCTAATAAATCCCCCTGAAGGTATGCAATCACCCTGAAGGTATGCAATCTTATTGAATATGCAAGCGGAACATTGGAGCGTCTTATAAGCTCCGCATTCACCATTTCAAGTATTATGAGATGGTCATGACCACGTGCCTGTCCCCAGGGATGTGCAAACATCCAGTAAAATACAGGAACAGGGCATGAATGTTGACCAGTGTGTCTACAAGTTACTGATAGTAGCCCATTGTTTCAGTCATCAACCCCCAGGAAAGGTTAAGTGGTGGCGGAACGGTTTGCAGTTTTAATCTATATAACATCTGGTATATGTAGATGAAAGTAGATGTTTTACTGAAGGATTGTAACCCTACTGTGAGTAAATTGAAGATGACTGACCACATGCTTCCTGAGGAGTCCCTCTCTCCAAAGGCACTGTAGGATCCATCCTGGCGCTTATAGGTCAGCTGTCTCTGGTAGCCTGGTAAAGAGGCGGGGGAGGTGGATGCATAGCCATCACTACTCGGAGTCCCTTTAAGAACTGATGCATAACTCACAGCATGCACTGATTTCAATGGGAGATATGCAGGAAAGTCTGATGAACCACATGACAAGCCCGAAGCCCTTGAAAGATTTAAACCTGTCCAGGTGGTTTACCTTGCAGCAGGTAGTCTGTGGCCTCAGCCTCCACCTCGCTGCTGAGCTGTCTGGTCTTCTGCAGGTACTTCAGGACAAAGACATTGGGGGCAAAGTGGATCATGTTCTGCTCTCCACAGCCAAAGGGCAGTCGCAGCAGCTTGTCCAGGTTGTTGAGAGTGGGGCCCATCACGTCCCCTGACACATTACAAAACACAGTACAGAAACAGGTCAGCAAAGCAAAGCAATGCACATTTTAATGAGACAACTAAATCCTGACAAGAGCACAGAACCAGTACTTGTGAGGAACAGTGTATTGGTTCCTAATTTAGTAAGTTTTAACTTATGAATAAAAACATCTTATTTGGCATTTTGGCTAATCATAATATTAATAACCATAAATCTGCAGAAATAGACAGACCAAATTTAGGATGTAGGTCTATGGTATGTAATGCCAGCCATGCATCAGACTGGTATTGGGAAGTTCATGAAAACATCGGGGGGGGGGGGGTTCTCTCTAAAGGTCAATAAAAAAAAGGTAGGCTCTACAAAGTGATAATACACAAGATGTACTATTTAGCCTAAAAATATGTAGCTAGCTTGGCTGGTAATCGTGCTGGTAAATGCTTTGCCAGTTGCATTTCCACCAATGTAAATATTTGAATAGTCAAACTGACATATCCTCCTACTGTGCATTTAGCTCTCCCTTGATTTATGGTTGTAGATAAACATACTGGACCACAAGTTAAGTTTTCAAGAGTTCATTCCTAAGAAAAATACTTTTTTAGGTTATGAGGTTATGTTCATTTACACCATCTGCTCAAGAATGCGTTCACCAAATATGATTTAAAACAACATTGTTGTAGGTGACTGTAAGATTTATGAAAATGTATGCTTTTCAAAAAGTTCATCAGGATAAGAGTGTCCGCTAATCGACTTGTACAGCAGACAAAATATCCAGAATTGATGCACAAGCCACTCTGTAACAAAATGTAACAGAGGTTGTATAAGTGAAAGAGGCCAGACTAGCTACTAGCATGCCTCCTCACCTATCATGGAGGCGGTGGCGGTCTCAGAGCCAGGCACCACATTGTGAGGGACGCCCAGGGTGAAGGCCTCGTTGTGGTTCTCATCAGAGTCCTCCTTCCTCCAGATCTTAAACTCCCCCACTGAGCCCCAGCCCGTGGAAAAACCAATGTGACGCACCTGGCCAGGGAGTGTGCCGGACCATTGCAGGATCATTGACTCATTGGATGGCTGCAAGCCATGTCCCACCTTTCAGAGAAACAACTGGTTAGAGGTTTGTGAGTTTTTTTTTATGGAAGTTTGACAGTGCCCTTGGGAAGTATTTGTTCTGCCTAACTATTGTGTTGTGTTATAGACTTCATTTATAATTGATTAAAGATGTAATTGCTAGTTCATTGGTTCTCTTGTCAGATGAGACCAAAATCGAACTATCTGATGCCTGAATGCCAAATGCTACGTTTGAAGTAAAATAGGTACAGTTGATCACCTGGCTAATACCATCCTTACGGTGAAACATGGTGGTGGGAGCATAATGTTAAAGGGATGCTTCTCAGCGATAGGGACTGGGAATCTGGTCAGGATTGAGGGGAAGGATGAACAAAGCAAAATATAGAGAAGATCTTGAAGAAAATCTAATCATGACAAGAGTCATCTTTTAGCCTGACAACAACCAAAAGTACACCACCAAGATAACGCTGGAGTGGCTACAGAACAAGCATGCAAATGTGCTTGAGTGGCGCAATCAAAGCCTAGACTTGAACATCACTGAACATCTACAGGGAGACCTGAAGAACACAGTTCACAGAAACCACTCATCCAATCTGACAGAGCCTGAGATCTAAGAGGAAGAACTGGAGAAACTGTCCAATTCCAAGTGAGTAAAGCCGGTAGCTGGCAAAGCTGGCAGAAGAATACCCAAAAAGATTCAAAGCTGTGATCACGGACAAAGGCGATTCTACTAAGTATGGAATAGTCTAAAAACATTCACAATGTAAAACTAAATATATTTCTGGGGGTTCTGAAAGAAGTTGCTGAAAATGTGTTTTCACTTTGTCAACATGTGGTACTGTGGCTTGATTGAGGAAGTCAGTCAAATTCATCAAAATGTGGAGAAAGTGAAAGTACCTTAATACTTTCTAAAGGTACAGTAAACGTGGTCCTGAATTTCACCAGGACCACATATGTGATTGATCTAATAATAACGGGGGAGAAGAAGTGGTCAGATATAAAAATACTAGAAACAATAATATTGTACTTAAAAAGCTGTTTGTGTTGCTTGCACATTTACGAATCCTATTCACACAGTCCACTGCCAAACATTGGCAACAACAGTCTTCATCACCTTTTTCCAACATCCATTCAGTCCTTGGTTGCAAATGAATTGTTGCCCCTAGGGTATTTCTGGGCATTTTGTAGTCACATTAAACCAATGACCATGTAGTGCTGAACATGGCTCATCAAACCAAAATGCAATCAGTCACTAGAAAAATAAATGAATCTTATTGGGCCATAGTCGGTTCTAGTGCGGGCTTTTAATTGCTCCCTTTGGTGAATGGTGCGAGGCTAATGCAGGGTTCAGGCCCGTGTGCCTGGCAGCGCCATGCAGACGCCACGGATCACTGAGTGTCCTCACTGACATCAGCCTGTTAAGCGTGACCTCACAGGCATGTCATTAAAAGTGGCGCCAGCCCTCTTGACTACACATCCCCTGTGCCTGCCAGTCTAACAGTCCCTCTGGAACTTCTCTCACTGCCCCTGCTCACTATTACCTGCTGGTTGACTGGCTGGCTGGCTGGCTGACTGACTGACTGACTGAGGCTAAAGACACAACATCGGATTTGTATAGGAATCAAATTTATTGTATAGAATAGATGATCTTATGTCCGAAAGAGAAAGAACAACATCCGCTTCTCACCTGCACCACGCCATCCTTCCAGCTGACCCAGAAGCTGCGAAACTCATCCCAGGAGAGGATGCCCGGTGTGGAGGCGCTGACCACTGGCTCGCCCATCTTGCCGAGGGAAATCCAACTGCGGGTGTTCTGTCTGCCCCCAAGCACAATCTCCAGCATCTCAGCACTGTCGTGGGGCCCGGGAGAGAGGGCGAAGTGGGCATCGTTGTGGGTCTTCACGGCCACTTCGAAGCGGGTCATCTTAGCCGGCTTCTTGACATACTGATACTCATACTTGTTGGGTGTGGAGATGTGTATCCGTTCTGTGAATGGAAATGTCAGATTTACAGAAGGTTACGGCCAGTGCAGGGAATAAACCAGACTGTGTTGAGGCGTTGGCTAACACTCAAAATGAATTTGCTGGTGGTGAAGGGTGGTCCAGCGCTCTAGGCCACTGCAGCATGGGTTCCATTCCAGCCTACTGCTATTTCAGCACACCCTCCTCTGTCTTTCCCCCTTTCTGTCAATAAAGCATAGAATTCCCCCCATAAATGTTATTAATTAGCTATTATACCTGTTGTAGCTGTAATACGACATAGAACTCCATACTGACCGTTGGGGCAGAAGAAGACACTGTAGGTGTACTCTCTGGGCAGGCCCTCTGGCTGTCGGGGGAGGACAACATGTTAGAGCATGACATTCCTCCCAGCTATACCAATCATATGCTGCCCATCTCAGAGGTCCATCTTCTCATACCTCCACCAGGACACTCCTGCGGACATAGTCAAGGCCAGAGGGGGTCCTCCTGTCCTCCAGGTCATCTGTGTTTTTGCCTGTTTTTGTTGCTTGGAGTCCGTCCGAACAACAGCCAGGCTCACTGTAAGCAATGGCCCGTGCTATATACAAAAACAAAAGACACAATTCAGTCATCTGTCTGCATATTTGTTCTGCTCCTAAGCTCCCACAAATATTTAAAGTACACATTTGAATTAAAAACCCATTGAATAATCAGTTAAGATTGTATACTTTAAATTTAAAATCCCAAACTTGTATAAATCCACGCATTTGTTAACGCCCCATACATCTAAGAAAAATACAATACCATGCTGCAAAACATCACAAAATACATTTGTCAAACAACATGTAGTTCCCTTTACCACAGAGCGACAATGTGTTCTCTGTATGTGTGTAGTGAGAGGGAAAGACAAGGGGCCAGGGTGAGAGCTGCAGGGGGCCCATTGACCGCCAGTGACCTGAAAACTGATCAACATGCCACTGAGTGTCAGTGTAAGGCCCTGGCTGCCCCCCCGCTGGTGGCCCGCTTTGTTCTCAGATGTACTTTTGAGGGGACTGTTTTCATCGCTGGATGACCAGATCACATATGCCTCAGGTCTTTACCAGGACAGAGCCTCCCAGACAATCAGCGCCTTTCGAGGTAGAAAGGGAGAAGCATTTGTACCACTCCCCAGGGATTCCTCACTCTCCAGGAATGTGTAGCTGGGCTAACCTGTGATGTTGGCAGAGCCCAGCTCAGTGAAAGACAACACGATGGATGTGGGTGTTGCCTCTCCAGGAGCCACACACTTTTTCCTGGTTAGGTGATGCTTCCCAGGGTGGCCAACAAACTTGATGCCTTTGGGAACAGTAACCTTGATATGGACCTGACAGAGATTAAGATGGAAAGAGAGAGAGAGAGAGAGAGAGAGAGAGAGAAGGCAAGAGACACGAAACATACACAAACACACACAAAAGGAAAGGCCCCATGTTAAAACAACAGAGTTAGATTTCTTCTGACAGGACATGATGTCGTCATATCTGCTCCTTGGTCCTTTCTTCATGTAGCATGACCTCCTCTAAGCTCTTAAAGGATTTTGGGGAATTTCGAATCACATTGCACATTTTCCCTGCTCACTGACTCATGGGTCTCAAGCTCACTGAAGGATTAAGTTCCACTCATCATCCAAATTTCACAGAGGGCTCTGTAATGCAGTCAGAACTGTACTTTATCCGCACGCTACAAGTACATAACTTTCAAGGAAATATAAGAATCCCATGTTTTCAGGCGAACATCAAAGTGAGGGCTTCGCTGGCCTGCATAATTGCCTAAGATGACGTTAAAGCATAAAAGTGCCTTTCCACTTGCTCATCTGCCAACACCATGATGTCACTGCTGTAAACCGGATGATGGACAGACCTTTGGTCGTGTTAGGAGTAGATTGTTCTGCTCTGAGCGCACACATTTCTAGACGGTTGTCATGGTTCAGCGTTGCTCCCGGTCTACCCCTTTGCTCTAAGTTCACCTCTGCACAGGCAGACAGGTAGCTGAGATGCTTACCTCGGCGCAGACAGACAGGTAGTTGTAAACAGTCAGCGGGACTTTGGTTTGTTCCCCGCGGGTCACACTGTACGGGAGGGTGAAGTCCACAAAGAAGGGCTTGAATGTAAGAAGCTCCACCTTCTTGGCAAGGCCCAGCCCCTTTTCCACTGACAAGCCAATAGCTTCTGTCACCCAGGTAGTAATAGAGTCTGGAACATCCAATTGCAACTCAGCTTCCCCGGTCACATCACTGCCAAAAAAGATTTTAGGTAGAAAAAAAAGCTGAAACACAAAGTGGGGTGCAGAAGTTTGACCCAATAGCTTGTTTCAGACATAATATGGGAGGTCAGGAACTCAGCTCACTTGTGTTACAGGAACACCTGTAACATTTTCCACAACACATTTCAATACACAGGTGTGAAAAACAGGCAGGTGCTCAGTAAAACTGTTGTAAATGAATGAGATCTTCGTTGGCTACCCATACTGAAGTCGGTTTTGGCCGGCACAAAGAATAATAAACATGCTCGGAAACGAATAACGCCCTTCCCTTTGATCACCCTAAAACTACTTCGATAGGCCCAAAGGAATCGAGCATTATGGAAATCCATGCCTTCGTTTATTTATATTGGCTGGAAATGAATGGAGGGAGCTGTTGAGAAAGTTGATGTGTGTTCCAAGACAATCCTGTTCAAATGAGCCACATTCACACCCATTGGGAGAAAATTCTGTACAGCCAAAGGGTGGTGAAATACCCCTATAAATACATGTTATCCCACCCTCTCCTCCATCTTAAATGCTTACAGACCTGGAACAGCACCAAGTCCCATTTAAATACCCACAATGGGATGCATCTGAGACCATCTCCGCACACGGACAGGCACACGCAAAGCCACGCAGAAACACATACGCTCTGATGTGGGTATTCCAGTACCTGACATTGAGGCAGTGCCACACCCACGTCTCTGGGAAGAACGTCCGTCTGCGCTTCTCTGCTCTGCAACCAACACACCACAATCTGACATCAATAGTGGCCATCCAAGACCGATTTGGATGCAATCATCATTCATTGGAAAATGGATTGACTTTAAACGTTCACTGACAAGCGTATGTTCATCTCAGGGATTGAGATTGAAGTCTGTAAAGTCCTACATATTCATGGTCACCATCCAAACAGCCACTGTCAGTAAGTTACAGTTCACCTCCTTCTCCATGAACCAGTAAATAATGGGCACAGTGACTAGTCATATTAGGCAAAAAAAATATCCCTGTATGTCTTCAGCTACCTGGGCACAGTGACAAATTCTAATTCTAAGAATCGGATAAAGGTCTTTAGCTGCTTAGGCCCAATAACACGTTGTGAAGAGCAAAAACCTGACTTAATGTTTATAGCTGTCTGGGCCCTGATGAATTCTAATGGGCCAAAACTTGGCTTCATGTCTGTAGCTACCTGGGCACAGTGATGAATTCTAATGGGCCAAAATTTGGCTTCATGTCTGTATCTACCTGGGCACAGTGATGAATTCTAATGGACCAAAACTTGGCTTCATGTCTGTAGCTACCTGAGCACAGTGATGAATTCTAATGGGCCAAAACTTGGCTTCATGTCTGTAGCTACCTGAGCACAGTGATGAATTCTAATGGGCCAAAACTTGGCTTCATGTCTGTATCTACCTGGGCACAGGACGAGAGTGCATGGCTGCCACCAGTGTGGATGTGTGTGGCTGAAAGGCAGGAACGGCCTCGTCTGTGTACATCTCCTCACTCTGTCTGTGGTTCAGACTCACCATGTCAGTCATCACCACAAGACCAGTCTCCTGTTACACAGTACACACATACACAACCACATTTATGATTACCTATAAAAGCCCCATTACATCATATTCATTCACACAACCATTGTAAAGATTATCACAGCCCATGTGGTTGTCCCTTGCATATCCACCTGGTTGTGCCTAAGGATTCTGGGCACAGCCCTCCTATATAGACAAACTGACCATCAAAACATGCAAAAATAGCCAGAACAGGCCTGGCCCCCCTATGAGTTTGGCTCCTCTCTAGGTTTCATCCTGCTAGGTAGGTTTTCCCAGCCCCTGTTTATCAATATCTTGTAGTTGTTTGCTCTTTGGTGTTTTAGGCTGAGTTGCTGATTAAAAAGGGCTTAATGAAACACATTTGATTGATTGATTTGATTGATCGAGACCAGTGGATCTCAACTGGTGTCTGACAAATTTGAAAACACCAGTTTGAACCACTAATACCAGGTATAAGGTGCGTAGATATAAAAATCAATTTACAGTAGATTTATATAAAAACACACTTAATTAAATATATATATTTTTCACAGTATTTGTTTCAAACAAGTGAGCCTGCAAACATTCTTCATTAAAGAGAAAACCCATCGCTTGACACTGGGCTTCTTTACATTACAAGAGGGAGAAAAAAATACTAGATAGAATTAGCTTAGTTTGCATAACCATTTCCAATAGAGTTTGCATTTACACCAGCATGTCTAAGATGTACTACACACCAGCGGAAAAATCAAGCTATAAGTTTGCACACTCCTGAAAAACCTGATACAGTTCTGACACAGCGGTCTTCACACGTGTAAAACTATGGGGGTAGATCTATTAATCATGTGAGGCACTCCTACCTCCGGAAGGTGGCATCTCAAGCTATCAATATCGGCAAGTTTACCTAATAATCTAGCATTTAGAGTCTTCTTCGATTTGTTACGAAAAAAGTAGTGTAATATAAAAAAATTGTTTGTGGTGTTTTCAGTTGATGATCCTATTGGCCATGACATGAAGAATAGCCTAGTTAAAAAAAAATCTCTTTATTTGTAAAGACTGCAGCCATGTTCTCAGTCTCAAATGTAGGCTTTTCAAAACAGGAGGGATATTTGTCTCAGGATATTTTTAGCTATTCTAAATATTGGATAAATAAAACTTTTCAAATATCATTCAGCAAAAGCCAATTGGGTCGTGACTGAAACTACTTGGTGCGAATTGAGTCCTAAGTCAAAACCAATAGTGAACCTGTGATTTGGAATGAAGCTTATGCCATGTCAGGTGGCCTGTAAGTGGTTGTTAATCTCACTGTGAAGGCGAAGCGGGCATCTTTAGTGATTTCCCAATGCCATGGGAACACTGAGGAGCGCCTCCGTCGCTTCGATGACAGCCCTGGCCACCAGAAGTGGCCGTCATCTTTGGGTACTCCGAAGGCATCGGACACATCAAAGTCTGACAGTTCTTTAAACACCTACAGAACAGAGGACATGCATGGATTATGTTCATTTCCTGTCTGATCGTAGTTTAGTGGTACTGTAGGGTACAAAGGTGAAGGGAGAGAGACCTTGTCTGGACTGAGCTGGAAGTCTGGTTTGAGAAGGTAGAGGCTCTTGTCCACGGTGCCGACACACACGCAGGAGCCCTTCTCACCAATAACACGCAGACTGACAGGGTCACCTGGCATCGACTTGTTGGCAGACAGAGACACAGACACCTACAGACAGGCAAAGAAAAGAAACATGAATCACGTTTGCTCTGTATAGTCATCCACAGAGATGTTCAGCTGACCTTTGAGAGAGGCTGTGTGTCACAGCCTTAGTTGAAGCCTGATCTATTTATGGTCAGGTTAACAATTAAACGCAGGGCTGGTAGACGGAGAATGACAGACCCTAAACTTTCACAACAGGTTTCACCAGTTTTCACACAGATGCCCAAATTAGACCCGTTTCATGTGTTCCAATGGCCTCCTTTCTTCAGCTCCTAACCTAACCACTCATCATCTCCCCACAACCAAACACCCATAAACCCACGCAAATACACCAATGACAGAATTACATTCAAAGTGAGGACCAGAATTGTAGTACCTGAAACCATTCAAGTCTTTCTCGAACTTACCCCAATCTTCACTTTACTTAACACTAACAACAATAACATAAATGCCTAAATGAACAAACCTTAATCACTAAACTTAACTCCCAATGCCTAAAATTAATCATGTTCTTAATGATAACCCTACATCTAATTCTAATTCAACATCTAACATCTAACATCAAACATCGAATAACACTAAACTTAACCCAAGTCTATAAAATTGATGTGAGGACAACAAAATGTCCTCACATTCCCAAAACATCCTCACTGAAATACAGTAACCAGTCCTCACTTTAATAGCAAATTGTGTACATAAACACACACACTCACACACACACACACACACACACATATACACAGTCTCTGTCTTGTCTGGTCCACGCAGATAGCCACACACACACACCTCCCCCTACCTCATTGATTGCATACCAGGGAGCAGTAAATACTTCATGGAAGGAGTTAACCCACCCCGCCTATTGCAGTCAGCTACTGGGCAGCTGATGGACCAACACAGCTGGTTGTTTACTGGGACTCAATGGCTTTAGGGATCCCACTGTAGCATAGCAACAACTATGGTACTCAAGTCAACTGGAAACACACACAAGAACAATAGGTAATGTCTCAGTAATCCCAATCTGAACACGGCCTGCTTGCGAGTCTGTTTCTAATTCAGCAAACTCATTTGAGTTAAGAACACACTGTAAGCTCCTTCCACAGCTTGCCTGAGATGTCACCAATTAGCCCCATTTGTACTATTCAAACAGTTGGCACGTTGTTAGGGAGGGCGGTCACGTGTGTCTCTCTACATAGAGTCATCAGCAACAGACCTACCTACAGTATCATTCAGACAGGGGCCTGTCAACGACACACAGGTAGGGAGGCCCAAGCCAGTACCTGGTTCTCAAAGCTGGGCTGCACAGGAATCTGCAGACTGTCAGTGACACCTTCTCCATTCTCCCTCACATAGTAGACCAGGAGGCGGCTGAGCGGTGACATGCTGTGGGTCACGGGGAATCGCAGCAGCGCCATACAGCTGTCTGTCTCTGCCTGAGGGGAGGCTCCTGGTTGAAAGGATTGGAGATAGAGGGCTGATTCTGAGACATACAATACAGTTTGACCAATTATTCCCGGGGCATTTTTAACATAATGCATTGGAATGTTTGGTGCAAATTTGGGGTGAACTGAGCAGATCTCTCGGCTCTCCATCACGGAACAAAATAGCCTTCACATCCAAGCATTTATGGTACTGACCGGAGCTAGCGGGAGGCAGGGTGGTGTGGACGTTCTTGTCGAAGGTGACCGCTGCCCGCTTGGTTCTGTGAGCCGTGGCGTTGGGCTGCTGCTGGCCAGACTGGACAATGTTACCCCTGGAAGCGATCTCATAGTGGAGGGTGAAGTTACAGGGGCAGGTTGACTTCAGGGTGACCTCAGCCTCTTCACCGATCTGAACACACAGTCATAAACACACAGCGCTCGGGATGAACAGTTAGCCATGGATATCTGATTGTAGCGAATAGGATCATTAGTTCTATGTCATCAGCATTCACTTCAACTCCACGCATGATATGTGACATGTTTCAGTGAGGTGTTGGAGACCTGGCGATGTTTAATGCTAATAAAGTTGGTGGTAAAAGTATTGATGGTAGGGTACCTGCAGAGGAGCACTGAGACTTTGGATCTGGATGTGACATTTGCTTGGCGAGTACCAGCTGCTGATGGATAGGTAGTTTGGGAGGTATTGGTCTCCAGCTGGACGGCCATCTATGGCAGTCACCTTGGTCTTAAGAAAACAACACAGGATTAAATGCACCAAAACACTCCAAAGATGAACATGATGACAGGAAGTAAAATCCTATTGGATTTTCTGATGCCATTGGAGTTCTAATAGCTCCCAACAGTCTCAGATCTCTGATATCAGATTGTTTGTTTCCTAGCATCAGTTTACAGAAACTGAGTGGCTGTGAATTCATATTTTCAATGCTCTACTTCTTCAGACTACAGATCCAGAAGCCTCTGCGTGTGCCTATATTTTACACAAATTCTCTGCAGTGTTCTCTGAAGTCCTCGGACACATCCTTGAGGATTTAGTGTAGTCAAGGAGAACTACACACACCAATGTGATAACAGTAGCCTCGGTCTTTGCAAACATGAGCACAGTATAATGCGGTGCTGAATCAGTGTCTCGCCAACGCCCCCACAGAAGGCCGGTGGGTCCGGTGAACCTTCCAGGGCCAACAAGCAGGGCCAGCCCCACCCCGAAACAGCTGCCTCCTATTGGGATCTCAGGGGAGGTATTTAAGGGCTCCCAAGGATTGGCTTGGGGCTGAGGCCAGAGAAGTAGAAGCCGAGAATGAAAAGGCTACAGAGGAAGATGCAATAAGCAATGCTGCACTGAGGAGGTGAAGGAAGCCCGCCAGAAGATTGAGGGTGCAGAAGCTACTGCTCATACGCGAGGACACTGCCAATACCCGAGGCCACTGCCATACCCGACGCCACTGCCCATACCCGACGCCACTGCCCATATCCGACGCCACTGCCCATACCCCAAAAAAGATGCAGCCAGCAGAGCAGTTGGATGGCTTTTGATCGTCCCCTCTCCTTCTCTACTGCTAACATTAATGAAACATCCAGGCCCTAAACACTTGGTGTTAGTGTCCTACACTGTTACAAAAAATAAACGTATTACAAAGGTAGCACATCAAACAGCATGCAAGACACAGACAGCATAGCGTTCCTTTGTCATTGTCATTGCCAACATTAACTAAGGACACAGGAAATGCAGACCAGGAAATGCAAAACTTAGCCAGTGTCCAACTTTGGGTACTTGGGGCTGCTGAATGGCTGTCCAGAGGTAGGACTTTGGCAAGTTTCAATCATATTCTGTCAATCAAATCTTGTTGAAGGCTACTTGCTCAATAATTGGCAGAGAAGTAGGCAAATTAGTTATGTTTTATCTATAAACATGACATAATTGAAAATGTATCTACCTCGGCAGTTTAAACACAACTTGTTCTGCACTCTGCTTCATGAATACAAACGCAGAAACTGATCCACACATGGTCAGAAGCTTCTGGATCTTTAGTAAGATATACAGTGCATACCCAGTTTATGAAAAGAGCAATAACTTTGTGAATGTTTTTTTAACAACTGTACCTAAATTAAAGGTTAGATTCCTTTCTTATTTTGAATTTGAGATATAGCTGATGAAGGATGGTCACAGCAATTCCACAGAATTTTTTTCTGATCTTTATCAAGTGTACACGGTCTCTAACACTCAGAGAAAAGCTAGATCTGCAGCCCAAATTCTACTATTTTATACCTCCATTTCCCTATCAAGCCTGTGACTATGATCAGCTCTCAAGCTACGAGGATAGTTGTCTTGTTTTTATGAATTTAAGCATTTTCTGGGAAGCTAAGCACGCCCCTAACCATGTCCGCTTCCATAACTCCGCGTCCCACTAACCTCTAGCCAGACGTACTGGGCCACAGTGGGGATGGAGGGGATCTCAAACATGACCTGACCGTCTTTGGACGTCAGCTCGCTGGTGTACACATTGTCCTTAGGGGTCAGCTCCGCCTTCACACGCACCCGCACCCCATCCGCTGGACTCCCATCCGGATAGGTTACCTCTACCTGAGGGAAACAGGGACAAAGGGAACCACAGTCAGGAGATCAGTAACCCCAAGTCTGCCTAAGTAACCCCGCACCTTGAAGAGTCCAGTTTCCCTTGACAGACACCACGTGATGAATGAATTACCTTTGGCGGTCTCTTACCTTTCCCTTGTAAGGCAGACCAGGCTTGAACTGTTTGCGTGTGTCCTTGGAGTATTTGATGTCAATGAGCTGCTTATGAACCGGCGTGGAATCATCAAACATGGTCTGCTGCCCTCCGTCTGTGCTACTCACGGACACCCACATGTTCACTGTGCCCCGGAAGTGATCGGCCACATCCAGGGGCATCATGTCTTTGACACACACGTTAAAGGTTGCTGACGCTTTGATCTGAAAACAGTTGAGAATAGACAGACTCAGATATTGAGAACTAAGCCCATGATACGTCACCTGGAAGACTACTTTGACTTGACTCACCTCCATGGTCTTCACCACAGGATGGCCCACCTCATGTCGGTAGTACCCAACTCCATTCACTGTCATGTTCACGGTCATCTTCCCTGTCACTGGCTTCCCAAAGATATACCTAAAGACCAAGATGCAGTTGGAGTAGAGGTGCTACTTTGCCTCTCTCTACACCAATGAACAGTACATTAACATGTTACTCACTTTGCCCTCACAGTGGCTTGTTCACACATGTTGAGGTCCCGAATGTACCGTGGAGGATCTATCACCAGCTCAAACTTGGGCATCACTGTAAATGGCAGATGGAAAGCTTGATTAGGAAGCATTATATAAAGAAAAATGTTGGAGGTACAGTTCCATTTCAAGACTATATAATATGGCTCAAACAAAAGTGTCATACAGTGGCTTTCGGAAAGTATTTAGACCCCTTCAATTTCTCCCAAGAAACGTTTCTTATAGAATGAATGTATTTATATTGCCACCCATCTTGACACAATCCATTAGAACTTTTATTCAGTACTTCTTTTTATTCAAGTACGGGCTTTGGCTGGGACACTCAAAAACATTCACAGACTTGTCCCAAAGCCATTCCAGAATTGTCCTGTCCGGTTATTTGTCGTGCTAAGAGATGAATATTCACCCAAGTCTGAAGTCCTGGGTGCTATGGATCAGGATACTCTATTCATCCTCCCCTTAATCCTGACCAATCTCCAAGTCTCTGCAGCTGAGAAGCATCCTCATACCATGACACTCCCACCAACAGTATAGATGGTATTTTTCGCCAGAAGCTTCGCTTGGCATTCAAGCCTACTTGTTGGATTTTGGTCTCATAAGACTCAGTTTATAATCCTTTTACTTGGAAGTTTTTCCATCTAGTCTCTCCACCATAAAGGCCTGATAGATGGAAAGCTGAAGAGATGGCTGTCTCTCTGGCAGGTTCTCCCATTTCTGCAAAGAACTATACATCTCCATTGGGTTCTTGATCACCTTCGTGATCATAGCCTGTCTTGGCCATTTAATCAGTTTGGCCAGCACTAGGATAAATCTTGGTGATTCCAAACTTCTTCTATTTCACTGTTATGAAGCCCACTATTTTCTTGGGATATCTCAATGATAAAAAATGTTTTATAACCTTCCGCAGTTCGGGATTTTTTTTTTTTTACTGTTGGTAATTTTGAAATTATGACATGCTGCTGCTTATCTTGGCCAGGACATTCTTGAAAAATAGATTTCAAATTTCAATGAGCTTTTCCTGGAAAATTAAAGATTAAAAAAAGAAAATAAATAGAATGAAACCGAATCATTTTAAATCAATTTATATAATAGAAAAATGCAGAGAAAGTGACGGGGTCATAATACATCCCGAAGCCACCATACAGAGTTGTGGTTCTCATATTGGGAGTCAAAAGGTTTTTTAAATTCAAATGAAAACCCTTTCCCCAGCTGGATGAATGTCCTCCCCTTAGGTAGAAACTCACCATACTTTTGCACTTCAAAGGAAGTGTTGTAGGTGTGCCCCTGCATCTCTACAAAGACCAACCACTCCCCAAACACAGGCTGGTCAGAGAGAGGGAAGCTCATGTTGACGATCCCTGTGGAGAGAAATACTGGGTTCTTGACTTACAGTAATCATCACCAATTACAGCAAGAGTACACCGTGCATGGGAGATAATGACAACGTAAGACATTTTTCTCACCACAGCAGAGGGGTTTAAGCTCTTTCCACTGGACCATTCTTGATCCTCTTGGGTCCTGCAATCCAAAGTACAGCTATCAAGAGATTTTCCTTTCATTCAAACAGGTATGACTCTGTTTTACCCTACACATAAAAGCTGTGGGTAAGTTCAAACCTACATAAGTCCTCAAGTAATTCTTACATACACTGACCTGGATCTGACTCAAGAGGGAAAAAAAACACTAACGACTGTCAATCAGGTAATTATATCCACCCTCACAGACTTCCCTGACCAAGAGAGCCACAGGGTCTATTGGTTGCAGGTGGCAGTATAGCACAAACACCTACACAGTTATTCTTAGTCACGGAGCTGAGCTTGTTTACAGGAGCAGCCAATTTGCACTACAAAGGCACTGCAGACTGAACACCAGAGGATGTGAGAGTGAAAGAGTGAGACAGAGACAGACGGATAGACAGAAAACCTGAAGAAGGAAAGGCAGGCAGGCGACTGAGAGAGTGGCGCAGAGGAGTTTACAGCAGGAGAGAGCAGCTGAGGTAAAGAGTGCGGTTCCTTTCATGTGCAGTGTGAGCAGCAGGTCCTGCTGCAGGGTCCAGGCTGGGGCTCAGAGCACAGGCCTGTTATCAAGGTGTGCTCTTCCCTGCCTTGTAATCTCATGCCTGGAGTTGGGAGACTAAACCCCATGTGGCCCTCCCTCCCAGCCTGGTGGTCTGCCATACAGGCTGCCTCTACCTCTACTCACCACAACGTAGGCCTCAATCTGCAACCCAGGAGAGAAGAAGAGGACAAAAATGTGTCAAGGATGGCACAAGTTAACTGCGAACAGCACTGCCACATTGCAAAATATTCCCTGGCCCCCTCCCCTTCGCCAACAATCATCCATCTGTGTGTGAACGACGGCCATGGCCAGCAGTAGGCCTTTATAGCTTCGGCCATGAATAAACATACTGTCTACACAGTGGCAATGGTATATTTGGAGCCACATCTAAAATTCCAGCACAAAAATGACTCAAGGTTTGTGTAAATAGGTTACTGTATATTTAATGTTCTCTCAGGCCAGGTTTCTCCCACCTCACTTGCCTCTAAGAGGATGCTGGAAAAATAAGTGTGTAAAAAAGCTATGTTGATGCCACCTTTCATTTGAAGCTGTGGCGCATCAAAGGAGGCCAGCCCAGCTGCTTGGCATCAAGGCTCACTGACACACATTAGGTCAACACACCTGACTCTCATATTTCATATCCCATCCATTTCCTATAAGTAGGTACAAGGTCTTGGCTTTGATGTGAGAGACTGTGTGCATTACCTTGTCATTGGCCGGCCTCAGATCCGGAGTGACAGAGTACACGTTGATTAGCACTAAATTGAAAGGAATAAATTATTACCCCCCTCAATGCATTTGTTTACGTACAGTGCAATAAACAATCCACCTCAAGCCAAATACCTTTCTTCTAGGCCGCTATTAAAGCAGGCCTTTCACAGCTCACACTGGTCGATGAGTAAATCTACTTTAGAAAGTGTATAACAAGTTCAACGGCTGACACTGAAGAGGGAGTAAAAGACCTTTGTGTTTTGGCTTGTAAACTGGCTTGTCTGTTTGGATGAAGACGGCTGTGCCTTTACTGTCCACGGTGACAGTGGTGTAGTTGTGGAAGATGTATCCCCCCTCAGTGATGTGGCGATTCCCCCACACCTTTAGGAGAGCCTGGCCTCTCTGACCATGAGGAACCTGAAACCAGGAAAGACACATATTTTTAGGATGCAGCACCTCAGCCTAACAACACCACCCAGATTAACAGCAAACCAGTTGCTTAAGGGCATAGCTAGCCTAGTGGACAGTACTTCATGAGGATTGGGTTGGGGGACAGAGAGAGGGAAAGAATAAAGTTATGCACGCTAGGTTGATCCATTCCAGCCTTTAGGGACTACAGACCCATACATGCATGTCAACAGCTGGCGCGCATTATATTGCGGCTGTTACCTTATTCCAAATGAATGTGCAAAAAGGCAGATGTTCACATACAAATTATGTTAGTGTTGTTTTGCATGTCGTGTGTGGAATGTGGACAGAGTGACTGGGATCTCACTACTGTGCAGCTGGAGAAACAACCATTTCTATGCATTTTTAATCCATTAATAATGATCAGCTTTTTCGTTATATTACCTAACAACAATTATGTAAATGTCATTTACCACAATGTCATTGCTCTTACCTTTAATTTGATTGTGCCTTTGTCTGAT
Organism: Esox niger; assembly: GCA_016801105.1. Classification (NCBI taxonomy): domain Eukaryota; kingdom Metazoa; phylum Chordata; class Actinopteri; order Esociformes; family Esocidae; genus Esox; species Esox niger. Next base: position 101,567 of record JACXGJ010000085.1, on the reverse strand, counting down.
ATGGAAAAACAGAAAATAACAGTTAGTGAAAGTACAAGCAAAAATATCACTAGTCAAAATGATTGATCTCTCTGATGATATTGTTTGGTGTGCGGTTAGCCTGGCATGGCGTGTGGCTAGCCTGGTTGGTGTGTGGCTAGCCTGGCGTGGCGTGTGGATAGCCTGATGTGGCGTGTGGCCAGCCTGGCGTTACATGTGGCCAGCATGGTTGCTGTGTGGCCAGCAAGGTTGCTGTGTGGCTAGCCAGGTTGGTGTGTGGCTAGCCTGGCGTGGTATGCGGCCAGCCTAGTTGTGTGTGGCTAGCCTAGTCCAGTTTGTAAGCCGCTGTGTTTCTAATAATAGTGTGGTGTTGTTTTAGATATTACCTCACGTGTCAACACTGGTCCTGGAGGTGAACCAGTGTACACTAGTTTTGGTTGTCGTTAGCAGTAATTCATTTTTTTTTAATTCATATTAATTCTGGATTCACTCAACAACAAGTTGAGTGAAATCTCTGGCCAATCCAGAAGATCAATTAAATGACAACTGAAAGGAAAACCGGTGGGACTGGAGTGATGCATTCTGCAGGAGATACAGCTGCAAACTCTTTTAGTAAAGTCCCAGCGCTGTCAAACAAATCCCATAGATAAACAAAAGCCGTGTTAGTCAGGCCAGGCTTTGCCATAAACCCCCTATAAAAGGTAACATCTATTAAAGGATAAATTTTTTTATTTCAAACTGATGTTAAATAGCTACTAATCATGTTCCCATACACTTTTTGCCCAAATGCATGGAAGGTCTTGCAGAATAGAGCATTAAACTTGACCTTGATTAGCCAAAACGAAATGCCTGATGTGATAGACATGGCCGTAATCCCCAACAACTGAACAATCATGGGACAACTGAAAGTACAATGCTGCTGAGCTAGCTCAATACTGCACTGGCTTAAGGCAGATCAGTGAAGTTACTGCTTCATAAAAAATGTTAAATGTGATTAAATCACATACTACAGTACCTAACTTGTTCTTTATGGGCCAAGTGAAGTTGTTAATGGGCCAAGAGAAACTGAAATCCAACATGGTTTTCTTTAAACAGCCATCATGAACTTAAGGGACCATATGTGAGATTGTTTATGGACAACTAGCTTAATTACAACCATAAATGACCAGAAAACATCTGCAGTTAATGCTTTAAGTAAAACTTCCAGGATTTCTTTTTATAAAATTGTTCAGAGTGCCAGAGATATTCCCTAATTAAATTCAATTTACAGCCAATCTATCAGTTTGCATTGATGTGTTGTCTCTTCATACTTGCTTTAGAAAATCGCAGTACTAACCACCACCCTAAAGCAGCCTGGGCCAGCTAATACCATCCTTAATGTTGTGTTTGGTACAGAAAGAGGAGGAGACAAGTCATGTTATTGTTTAAAGTCAGTCTTGTAAACAGTAGAGGCAAGATTCTAGTGTCCCTTTTAGTTAACTTTAGCCACAGCGTGCTACAAATAAATAGAATAGAGTGTGTGAACATTTTAATTATTCAATGGTAAAGTCATCCTTTACTTAAGATCAAGCTGAATATGGCGTTAATTTCATAAATACTAAGCCTTCTACCAGACTGAGCCCCATGCTACACAGTGTAGCCTAAACATCAGCAAGAGGAGAATCTTTGCTGTAGCAATTTAATTCAGTAGCCTCACCTAGTAGAGTGACATGGCTGTGGGCCACCATCTCACCCTTCACTGAGAGCTGGACCTGGACGTGTGTCTCCTCCACAGCGTTGAAGATGGTGACACTCAGAGCCTCCTCCACGCCCGCACGGAACACAGAGGGAGCAGCAATTAGGTAACCCCTAGTGACCAGGAGAGAACAGGGTACCTTAGCCTGGTGTTTCAACTCTGGTCCTAGAGGCCAACAGACAGCTTTTGCAGTTTTTTGTCAAGGCTAATTCTCACTCATTCTCACACATGGTGCTCAAGGGAGATTATGTTTATCTAGTAGGCACATGACACCTGCCAGCCAACAGGACTCTGCTGTATTGTTCAGTATGGGTGGCCGGCATCACCTCTGCTGGAATATCAGTCATTGTTTTGAAACATAATGCCCAAGATTCCCGAGAATAACTCTCACATTTTGTCAAGGGAAGACAACTGTCAGTAGGGTCAGAGGCCGAAGGTCATCCTCAGAAGCACATACACATTCTGAAAGTCCAATTAAACTTTTACCACTGGTTGGCAAAGGGGTACCATAAATAATGGCAGAGCAATGGGTTCACTGGCAATGACCTTTAAAAGAGTTCAGGAAGTTCACTGACCATAGCGGAGACATTCTTTGCTTCCATATGGCGCTTTTATCACACTTTTACATAATTACTACAGTACACAGTTTTAGGTTGTTCAGTAAACCTTTTCATGAGTTAAAATAAATAAATGGCAATGTAATAACATCAAAACAAAAGCAAGCTAATACAGATGACAGTTGTGTTTTTAGACCTGCAGGCTCACATGTTAAACTTTCCTTAGAGATTACCCAAATTAAAAGGAATATGGAATTCACCAACCCAGTTACATGTCTGAGTGTCAGATCAGGTGGTTAGCATTACAGTGCTAGGAGCCAGAGGCAATCTAGTCATGAGAAAATCCCTTAGAAAATTGGGCTTTGAGAAAAGCCAGATAATATGAGGAAATTGAATCTCTGTGTTTGATCTACTGCAAGTTCAACCAGCTCTTTGATAAGCCTGCGTCGGGTGGTGAAGACCATGCTTATTTTAATTAGACAGGCAGATACCTTGAACTTCACAGGGGTTTCTTCCCATTTCCTCAAGAGCCCAGCCTCCATTGGGGACTGATGTTCTTTTCTTCAGAAAGCTGGTATTAGTCCCATAGCGTTCTTTATGGTGTGGTGGGCTAACCTCATAATTACCAGACTGAATGCTGCTGCAGCCAACCATTCATGTGTGCTCGCAAGACCAGGTGGCTTGTGAGGCTATTGGTAGGCTCCCCTCTGAAGCACATTGGCAGCACAGTTTGTAAGCCTTCACAATTAACTCAGCAGAAATCTCCACATCTCAGGACTAGGCTCTGGCATACATTTCACAGCAGCCTGGCTGATGATAAAGTAATTATAATAATCAACTGTATTTAAAAATTGTCTTCATGGCACTTAAGGACATCTTACAATAGTCTGATTAATTTCAATACCCCAAACAAATTTAAATACCCAATATAGAGGGCTTAGTTCTGCAAACTCAAGTGATCTTCGACAAGAACGGGGAGGTGGAGAATCCAAGTGTTGTTTCAAAACGGCCATACAGTTACAAGTGTACTGTGGAGTGTAGTTTTCCAATCATAGAAAGTTCTATATATCTCAAATAAAGCATTTAATTATCTTTCTCCATTTCTTCACCTACCAGAGATAAGTAGGACAGAAATAAAACAGGGTCTTTTTCATGACACTTCACAGGTTTGATGTTTTTTTTTAGTTCTATGTTCCCTCAGCTCTGTCCCCCCAGGCCTCAGGGAACTCAACACCTATTCCCTCAGCCCCATTTTCTCTAATCCCAATGTTCCCCCAGCCCTATTTTCTCTCAGGCCTATCTGGCCTTTACACATACTACCTCATCCCTATGTTCAATCAACCCATTGATCCATCAGCCCTATGTGACCTTCACCTTTGTTTCCTCATCCCTGTGTGAGGTTAGCTGATCTTCTCTCAGCCATGTGGAAGCTTAAATGTTGTTACATCAACATTGTTACCTCAGCCCTTTGTTCCTAAACCTTTGACCTTAAACTTTGCTCCCTCAGCTCTATCTGACCTTAAACCTTTTTCCCTCAGCCCTATATGACCTTAACCTTTGTTCCTTCAGCCCTATCTGTCCTTAACCTTTGTTCCCTCAGAAGTTAGTCTAATGAGAACCCTCTGGGACAATTCTGATTAAATTAGCTCAAACGCTCATTGATATAAGGAAGAAATTGCTGAGGGCAAAATGTCACGTTTTTGTCAGAAGCCCGTTTTCAGCTCGTTCCTTTCTAAAACGAGGGTAAATTCTGTCTTGCTCCATAAATACTCGATATTGACCGAACAAAACAAAAAGGTTCTTCCTCTCATTTGGGTTGGGGAACGCAGCATTAGGCTACTGAGATACGTGGGTTGACGGAACATGGTCCTATGCAAATATTTTTTTAAAACAAACAGCAGGCATGAGGGACGTATTAATGACTTTGTAAACTGTTTAAATGGAGTTGTTAATTAGAGTAATGGTAAAGTCTAAACGACTTGCAAAAACAGCTACTTTTGTTGCGGGTTGATTTGTTAGAAACTAAGAACCGGCACACGAATCCCAAATACAAAGGAATGTGACTCAAGACCAGAATGTTTTTTGTATCATAGCCTAACCCCAAATTACTTTGTTTTTGTGAATTACTTTACAAAGCATCCTAAATCTTTATAACAAAAGTTCATTTAAAAAAAAAGAAATTATCCCAAACGAGAAAACACATAAACAACATCATCAATCCAACCTAAACTATTGGCGCTGAACATGTCAAGTAAGATTTGATACATTGTATCACGATCAAGACATGAACAAAACCCTCTTTATAAACGCATGCACTTACAACTAAACTTTCATTATGTCGACAAATGCAATTTGCAGTTACGGAACAAATGTAAATGAACAAATCAATACCAATTAAAAATAATGTAATTGTATCAACTCATAAATAACAGTGCCATTAACTCTGTGACTGATCTATTTCACAAAGATTCACAGATGGGAATTCAGCAAGTGGTTTTGCTTTACCCAGTAAAACTGGCAAAACATGCTAATTTACAATAAAATGTGGTCAGCCACTTACTGTCTTTCTTGTGCATAACTATCATTGACGACACAGATGAATAAAGTCCACGAGAGACTCAGCGTTGTCCAGCAGAATCTCCGCATTTTCAGTATTACCTTCAGTTCGCCGATCGGTTCTGTACTAGGGTCGCTCTCAAGAGTTCAGACTTAAAAACGTTCTCAAACCTTAAACTGTACAGTGTCTTCAACCAGCCTCTCATTCTTCCGTAGCCTATCCATTGAGGCACTCAGATGTGTGAGCGCCAACGTTTGCCTCAAATCGGCAATTGAGGATCAAGTATTTATCATCCCACTTCGAGAAATCCCGTTTCTGGGCAATAGGCTTTTTTCGTCTGAGCTCAGCGCACATACAGTCCTATTTTTGCGTGCTTTATTCATCTGGCTTAGTTCCGTTTTCTCATATTTCAGTATTACAGATAACTAGTGTCCTCCCACCCCATTATACGTCGCACTATATAAAAGGGATGTTAGAGATATTTATCAATGCATTTCCAGTGGATTGGTGTTGTCCATTTCCTCTGCAACTGCGTGTGCCTCCTCATGTCTTTGAAGTTTAAAAGCTTTTGTTCCTGCGAGTGCGAGTCAGAACAGCTCCTGCAGCCTAGCCCTAGTACATGCCAAGTTAACAGTTAATTCTTAAAAGACCCTACCTCCCTTTGCCCTGGCCTGAACACCAATAATATACAAGCAATCTCTTTTCTATGATGTAGCTTTCTAGTCTGGTGCATATTGATTATCGTTCGGTATTAGATGTTGTACTAATTAATAATTTCACTATATTATATTAAAAAACTGTCCATATTCAATATTGGACGTTAAAAATCTTTACCTTGGGGGTTTGTTTCAAAATGTGTTAGGAGACATATCAGAGTATTTAAAAATCTTCCTTGTCAAATTAAACCACATTTTATTTTTCACATGCTTTCTAAAGAATCAAAGCTGGTGTAGACAAGTGAAATGCTTACCCAGAGCATTTGAAATAATCGATAATTCAAATAAAAACCAAAGAACATACTGCAAAATTCAAACACAGGGATAATTAGAGAAACATATGTCAATACAGTACCATAGCGATATACACATACCAGTCAACGCATCAGTGTGCTGGGGTACGAGGTGGGGGGGCAAGAAATAAAAACAATATGATGAGAGTGTGTGTGTGCGTGATCCAGGATACCCTTTAAAGATGTAAATTTAAGCATACAGATTAGGGTTATAAAATTAGGTGATGGATTAGATTTAGGGCATCTGGATTTCTGGTCCCAATGCCAAGCGCAAATGCAGCCTGACAAGATGCTCTTAATGGAGTGTCTGCAGAACGTTTTGTGGAGACTCATGCTCTTTGTTTCCGGTAGTCTGTCAGATTTTTCCTCTTGCCATTGAGTGAGGGATTATGGTCTTTGACCTCCTTTAGGCTGTCTCTGCATCATCGGCAATCAGGTCTACCACCACTGCAGTAAGCAAAGTTTACTGTGCCCACAATCTGCTGATAAATCTTTGGCCCCATCATGTGGCAAATTGTGAGCAGTGACAACTGCAGTACACTGGACAATGACCTCCAGTGACAGCACTTGCAGGCTTTATAAGATAAATCCTTCATACAGCACAAGGATGATAAAAAAAAAGACATTTTCCTTTTTGATAAACATAGCATTTACTTAAAAATGTAGCTAAAATTTGACAAATAGGTAATTAAAAAGTTAATGTTAAATAGCAGCCTTTCTGTATAACAATGGTGTGTGTGTTTATACTGGCCCTAAAAACATCCCCTCAGTGGGAGGCTCAATATTAAAAATAAACTATAGCAAAAACAGTACACAAACACATGCCAATGTAATTACTTGCACACTAATCTGGGGTCGGGGTCAATTTCCCAAATATCTTGAATTACCTGACATTTTTTCCAGGGTCTCAGACATACTAAACATTAAGTTAAGCAAATACATTTCAAGTACATATGGATGTTTGATTTGTCCAAAGTAAGTTTGTAACTACACACAATACTGTAACTAACACCCAATGGGCATCAATGTTATGGGAAAACCAAGAACATGTAACATTCAGAATTTACATTAAAACAAGTTTATTTAGAAAACAACTTAAAATACAATGCATGTTCGCTTTCTCGGAGAAGGCAGGCTCCAGTTTATCCAAATGTCTGGGTATCAGGCACAGCCGTGAATGATGCCACCAATAGTTCGGACACTCTGCTTATTTTCCACCAGTTCATGGAAGTCTGGACACCGTAACCTTCCAACATCTGGCTCAGTGAAAGACGTTTTAGAGAAGACCACGGCATCCCCAATGATGTCCACTCCATAGGCCTGGCACAGCCGGGTGGTAAGATGGACATCCAGAACCAGAAGGTCAGCCAGCTTATGGAGGGGGAAGCGGCAATTCTTGCTGCTGTGTCCGTGGCTGTAGACCAGCAGAAGGTCCCTGCGACAGGCTTGCAAGTGTCTATGCAGGGCACAACTCTGCAAGAAGTCCAGTTTGCGAGCCAGCCGGAGAAGTCGTACAGGGTTGCGCTCCATGAAGGCCCGGCTCAGTGAAAGGGCCAGACGCACAACAGAGGAGGAGCGTATCCGCTCCGGGAGCTCCATGGTATGCTGTGTGGCACGTCCAGAACCTGGACAAATGATAGAGGAAATAGGGAAAAATTTGAATTCTAAAACAGAACTGTAGAACAACGGAAAGCACATGGGTTCCATTTTTCAGGAGTGGTTCCTTTTTCATTTGGAATAACAACCTTGTAACCCTTCAGCTCTTACCCTATAAGATCTGGAGCTTGACAGAACAGAATATTCTCCCGTCATTTATTGCACCAAGTGCAAATAGAAGAGGGCAGAAAAAGTACAAGTATTAAATATACTTATACACCTGCCGCACACCTGATCTTCATTTTCATTGGGATTTTGATTAGCGGTGATGTCTGACTTTGTAAGGAATGTGGGTTTTTAGAGGAGCTTGGCCATTTATATGGGGCAATCATGTGTCTCTTTAAAGTGGCACTGTGTGTCAACTAGCTACACAAACACTGCAATTCACTACCCATCAGTGTGTTCTGCTCCCAAACTCAAACAAGCGGATGAGCCAGCAAGAGAGTCCAAGAAATGACTTGCAAGAACCCACCCAGATTGAGTTCCTTGTCTGTGAACACAATGATAGCTACCATTAAGGGCTACTTACCCAGGTTGTAGAGAAGACTAAGGGCCTGGAACTCCTCCTGGTTGGGGTGCTGTCCTCTAGTATAACATTCCAGCAACCAGCTTAGGCTCTCCTGCAGGTGAGAGTCATTAATGCGGGGGTCATAGAGGCGCAGGGGCTCCCCACAAAGCCGGTAGGAGGCGTAAATCAGGAAGCGGACGATCCGCTCCAGAATAGCCACACAGTCCGGACCAGACACCCTCTGGATGATCATATCCTGTCTCACACTGCGCAGCCGGTCAAAGACAAAATCATAAACCTAAAAATACACAGAACATGAATAAATGCATAAATTAAATGTTGCATTAAAATAGCATCGGAGGATAACACTGAAAAGAAACAGTGAACATCACATGTAACTCAGTAGAGCATGGTACTCTCCATGCAAGGGTTGTGTTTGATTTGCACAGGAGCCTTACAATAGTAAGTTAGTCTGGATAGGAGCATCTCCTAAACTACTGTTACATAAATGAGATTACTAACATCAGTCCATGGCTGGAGAGCAGGGGAGGTGGCAATGTTGTCAATGAGGTAGCAGACAGTCTTTAGCAGCACAGCTGGGGGCCGCAAGTCAGTAGGTCGAGTGGAGTCCTTCCCTGCCGCAGGTCTTGCATACTCCTTAACCATGCGCAAGGGGTCAGCCCTCGGCCGACGGTCTTTCTCACTGCCTGCCAACACCTCAAAGCGGTGCAGTAGGTTCTGAGCCTCCCTGCGTTGCAGTTCCCACACAGGGCACATACACAAACAGGTGCCCCTAGGTACTGGATCCTGCTTATTTTCTTCTTCTGTTGTCTCCTGCGCTTCTCGACATTGCCCCTTGTTGTGTTTTTCCCTCCATTCCCTTTCCACAGCATGCCCTCTCCTGGAGTAGGAACTATTAATGGAACAAGAGTTTTTAAATTAACTTACGGAGAAAAGCACAAGCACGCTGCATATACTAGCATTTTTAAATACATAAATTCAGCCTTCTCTTGCAACCTTACATGTGCTGCTGCTATTTTAAAGAACTAGGCATACTTATCTATTAAGAAAATGCCAGACGACTAAGCAGAAACTAACACAGCTGTATACAGTACTCGCTTATCAGCCAGTGTTACCACCTTGCTAGCTAAGCTTACTTTACCTCTTTTTGATTGTACATTATGCACTTTCCACCACCCTAAAGTACTTATAACTTCCGGTTTCTGTTAAAACTTGGATAGAGAAAAATATGTCGATCAAATCAAACAAAAACTCACATGCGACGGGATGCTCTGTTGCTCATAGGTCAAAATTCGTCACTTGCCAGAATATGGCCGTGTTGAAGAGGATCAAAACCATTCCTTTACAAGTTCGCCCAGAGATACTTGCAGAGAGATTGCTAAGCGCAACGGAATCGTAATGACGTTGTTACTCGCACGTTGTCGCGTGTTGATTTGTGGGTAAATTCACTTCAGCGATCCATTGTTCGTTTTAATATCATATACGTTTTTGTCTTTACATTATATACCATCAGAAAATGTGCAACTTCTTGTCTAATACAAGATTTTGTGACGATCTGATTACCAACCGCGTCACACAGAATGACAACCTGAATGTGATTTATTGACCATATATGCTGGCCAGGAACGTTTTACATCGTCCCAAAATCGTTCAATAAGTCCCTCCGTAATTATAACTGTCGAGAACTTCAAATTAGCAAAACAAATATAGAATATACAATGTGATGATCTCGTGTGATGAGGCAACATGCAGGTGGCACCATGATATTGGATTTGCCTCTGATTGCAGCTGCATGGTTTGCAAGTCTGAATGGAACTTAACTGGAATAAAAAAGCATAAAAGCCCCTCCACCAATTTTCTCGCTCTACCCACGTCAGCCGTCAAATCTGTGAACTAGCGAGTGCATCCCTTTCGCCCAAGCAATGTATGATCGGAGTTAGCTAAGTGGCTACAGAGTTCACTAAATCGCTACGCATATCACCAAGAACCTGAACAAATAGCTTTAACAATGACCCAAAGATGTAGTCAAGTTGATAACACCACCTCACATTCACTGGAGTTTAGAGTAGTTTGTATTAATGAGTGTGTAATACCAACCATGCAATATTCCGAAGCTTTTCAGTTGTCCCCACAAGGTAAATAAAGGTCCAAGGGGGAACGTTTCATTAATTGGACAATTATTTAAGACCGCAATTTTGATGATTCCCCAGAGGGAAAATAGAGTGATTAGGGTAAGAAATGTGGTCATATGGGGCTAAAAGCTATTGTGCCCTGGGAAGGGTCATTTTAAATGCCCAACTCTTTGCATTGGGAGATTGTACTTTAAAAAAAAATGTTGGACACACTTCTTACAAATGTAACTTTAAAACTTTTTTCGACACAATGAATCATAGTGAGAGATAGACTGGTGAAGGGTAGTTATGAATTCAACCCTATTCTCTGCCAGACAATGTAGGTTTCCAATTTCCTGCAATTAAATAACATTGTAACTGGAACTTAAAACTAAGACTGTTTGAATTTTGCTATGAGGAAGGGATCACTTTCAGTTCTAAAGTTTATATTTAAGCTTTACATTTGGGAATAAAAGTATTGCACAAGTGGTTACACTACCATGGATCAATCTGTGTTTCTTAATATTACATTTGATTTTCCCATTCTGGCTAATTTTGCCAATGCAAACATTTGACACACTGATGATGAAGTATTGTCCGGATGTAGGTACACAATGGACATTTAATTAATAGCAGTCCAAGGACAGATTCATGGTGGATTTACTGTGGTAATGATTTGTATATAAACCGTTGAATATACCCATGAACGACTACTTATTGTTCACCTTTTAACTCATCCACGTAATTGCTCTCCAGTGGCTGTACTGCTCAGTAGAAATGAAAGCCCAAATTGACAGACATTATTCCACAGGTGCTTGAGTTGCTTGACTGTTAGCTAATTTGCATTTAATAGGACACTGACAAGCAAAATTCCAAGTCATTTCACTCTCACATAACAATAAAGCGCAACTTTTTTTAATGTGACCATCTGCCTAGAATTTGGACAGCATAATTATCAAATTCATTTGAAAGTCAAGGGACATGACACAATATGCTACAACTTCTAGCTCTAACCCTTTCACGTACTAGTCAGAACATTTCAAATTTGGTAGCAGTTAACCATGATCAATGTTCAAATCAGTTTTCAGCATAACCGATTTCTCACACTGCTTCAATCTAGAACTCTCATGCAAATACAAAATTACAAATGTGTAACATTTTTACAAGTACAGAAACGCACTCTAAGAATGTGGAAAATCACATTGAATAAAATAACTATTAAACAAAGGTGTACAATTTATTACAAAGTTATACAAGATTCCCAATTAATGTGATTAGGCAAAAATTACTATGTTTATAAACACTATAGATATTATACATGCTTTACAATGTTCCCAAGGCTACTTCACAGCTTTGGACAGTACAGTTCCTGACTTCTAGTCAAGCCAATCTGCTCCTCCTCCAAGGCTTGCTGGATCTGAACATTCTCCCGACTGACAAGTGATGACAGCTCTAACAACTCGGAAAACCCCCTGTAAAGAAGCAAATTATGTTGTCAACGAACAAACCCACTACACAATCATTGATTGAATGAATGTAAATCACCTCTGGACTATGTTTTGCGCCTTGAAGTGATATCGTGACCAATGTATACAAGAAGCCGAACCGAGATACTGTTTGAATTACTCCAATTTAATAACGTTTACAACACACCTAAGCGGTGTTCAATTAAGAGCCCGCTTTAAGCCGCTGTATAATGATCTTGTTTCATAGGCCAGTTGCCCTGTCACATGCTAGTTTGAGCGCACAGGTCCACTACAAGAACGTACCTTTTGGAGCATACCATATGACGTGTGTGCATACTTCGACCGCGTGTGAGCGGAGACAGACACCCAAACAAGTCAGATGAGCGAAAGATAATAAAATGACAGAAAAGTAAGATGAGTGGCTCAGGGAGACAAAACAATGGAGATCGAATAGGAAACGTTAATGGCCAAAAACGTACACGATAGACTTAACCGTAATTTTGACTCACGTCACAAACAGCATTCAAAAAGTATAATACAAAAGAAATAAAGATCTTTGCATTAAATGGAGTCGGGAGTTTGGAGAGCGTCCGGTATTAGCTGTAGAGGCAATGCTTCTAAAATGCCGTTGCACTAGATTTGTGATTTAATCAATAAAAAAACAAAGGATGTATGCGCTGCCTAGAAATACATAGGCTAAAAACACCAGACTCTTCGAGCAACACAGCGTTCAAATTCAACTTTGTAATTGAACAGTACAACAAAATAGTTAGCATCTAACCAGAAGGGCTAATAGAAGAGGGCGAAACAATTACTATTAAGTATAATGTACGTACGGGTGGGATGTATAGATGTGCAATGAAGGCAAATGCAAGTGCTATTGGCAGTTTTTACATACGTTTAAAAATTCTGAAATTAATATCAATATCAAAATATTCATGATCAATTTCACAATATCATTTGATGGTTTACTGAGAGTTAACCTGGTGGCAATCTAGTGGCCAGTCTATTTTTCAATTGCACAGATGTTTACGATCTGATGAAATGCATCGTTTTACCCTGAGAGCTGATCCCTGATGTCTTGTGCAGCAGCTTGCATTCCTCTCAGTGACTCAGCAGATTTATCATTGCCATGCTCAGCTCCCTGTGTGCACTTCAGTAACACTTCCTCGATCTCCTTTAGGTTAGCAGTGGCTTTATCTGTATGGGTAAAATGTTTTTTGCATATAATGAAATAAACACCAATAATAGTGTTAATTCTGTCAGCCATTTTAATCTTTAGTTACCAACAGTCAACTAAAACAGTTTAGTTTTAGCTGTTTGAATACCTTGGTGAGAAATCTGGAATTAAATGCCAGTCTGGCCAAATACAAATCTTACATTGGGTCTTGGAATCATATTGCTGTTGTTCAAAGCCACATCATGTCACACTAGAAAGATATCATGACCACTTCTGGAAGGAAAAAAGTAATCAATGCCTATATGTGGTTGCAAGGCCATTTCTAAGGTTTTGGGCCTTCACCAAACCAGTCAAGAGCCATACTGTCCAAATGGAGAATATTTGGGACATAAGTGAATCTTTCACAATAGGCCATCCTGGAAAAATCTCTCTACAACCAAGGTGTGAAATCATCCAGAAAGTCACAAAGAACCCTAGAACATCCTGAGATCTTCAGGGCTCTCACCTCAGCTGAGGTCAGGGTTCATGATATCCTCAATGAGATACTGGGCAATAGAATGAATAGACTACCTCTACAACACATATAGCTTTTGAGATAAACCATGTGCACTCATGAGTGTTGAGTTTTGCACACAAGAGCATCAAGTGTTATTAAAGGAAATTATGTATCTACAGTGTGTGTGTTGACGGTTCCCTCAGGTTTCCTTTCACCTAAGGATATGGTGGAAGATCTGCTAACACTCAGTGCCAAAAATATGGAAGAAAAAGAAAAACGGCACTGCAGCCAAACAAAGTGAAACGCAACTATAGCAGCACTAGAAAGTAAACAAGCAATATTACAAAAATTATAATAGGCAAGTTCTGCATGGAATATCCCAATACCAACCAAGAAACTCCATTCTGTCCCCCTCAATGTAAAAGTTTTTCACTGGAAGCTCATGGCGTGTAGTGTCCACTGCACTGGCAAAGTCTTTGTATTCTTGTGTGAACTGCTGGGCGGCATCTGCCAATGGAGTTAGGACGGTGATCTGAAAACATACCATTTACGATTATTCAAACAATAATCCTGTAATGACACACATGAAACGTTCACAATAATTTAAACCTGCAAATCAAGGATGTCATCCAGCTGCTTGTTCTTCTCCAGAAGGTGGTACATGCGCTTCTTCTCATGGACCTCCTTTCGTAGCTGTTCCTCTTCCTCCATCACAGCTAAAATACGCCCCTCAGCCTCCACTTTTAACCTCTGGCTATTATTTTCCATCTGAAAATGTTAGATAATTAGGGGGGGGAAGTATAAATGTAAAGTAATATTGAATAGTTTACTTAATTGTTACCTTGGCTGTGAGGTAGGTCAACAAGAATGTCTGCATCTCTAGGAGTCTCTTTTTGTGTTGATCGTTTCTTTCATGTTCTACTGCTGCATTTTGTAACACAGTCTTTTCTGTATTATAGGTGAGGCACAGGATGTCAACTGTTACTCTTGATGCTCAAATGTTTGTTATCAACATATTGTAGTGAGCGCGATTTACCTTTAATGACAGAGACATCAAAGTCAGGGCGAAGACAATGACCATCTACGGTTGTAGATTGCAATATACTCGTTCCTAGTTGTGAAGCCTCAAAGACACTAGACATCATTTCTAAAGGATTAAAAGCATAGTAGGTAAACATACACTCTCAGACATATGCTCTCTAGAATTAAAAAAAAACCATCATGGCCAAAGGCAGGAAAAATAAACAAGTTGGCCACATAACAGTATAGACAAAAACATCTCAATGATCACAAGGACCACTTACGAGTTTGGTTACGAAGTGACTGAGGAGCCATGGAACGCCTTGCGGGAGAGGCCACCCGTGGTGTAACACCTCCTGGTTTAGGCGAGGCAGGCCTTTGTAGTACAAAGGTGGACTCATTGGTGACTGAATGGTTCTATAGAACATTACATGGGTTCAATTAGTTAATATTTTGAGAGAACAATAACACAAATGTAATAAAATATAATAATTTTGATTAATAAAAACTGGACATTAACTCAAATGGTACCTTGGTGGCAGGTGTCTTTTCGACAGGTTGCAGATATCGAGACTTAACAATTGTTCCAGACGCTGAAATGAAGGATACTATTACTTATAACAAAAAACACTAATAACAAAAAAATCCGCATTAAATAGTAATTTCAAACTTACATTTTATTTTATTTCCAGTCCCACTGTTGTTTCCAGACCCACTATTGTTGCTCTTGACGTTTTCACTTACAACTTTGGAACTGGGAAACATTTTAGAATTTAGAATATAGAATATGGCCATGTGTCAAAAAGTTTGAGACAGTGCAAGAAATTCAATTCTATAATAGTGGCTAAGTACACTTTTTTTGCCGAGCCCGTACACATGTCACTAGGTTTGTTTTTCTTCACGTATGTCAAGCAGCTAAGGATGCCGATAACTAATATATTAGGAGACAATTCTTTGCGATCGAAGCTAGCCCAGGCACAGAGAGACCATTTATGTACACGCCGCCGCAACAGTAACCGCTCATTCTTACGCTCTTACATAACGCTTTGGTAAACACAAAGTAATATTAGGTCTGTAGAAGTATGAATATGTTAAATTACCTTTTGGCGTCTGCACGAGTTAGTTTCTGACTTTTAGGAACTGACGACTGTCTTCGAGAAGCCATTTTTCTTTCAAGGGAACCGCGTCTTTTTCTTCTTTTAATTTATTCGCATCCAATTGAAATGTGAATATACTGCCATCTACTGTACCGGAGTGTGAGACCGGTCACAGCCTACCTACATCCTCCACCCCCCTCTCCGATTTGCGCCCCCCCGCCCGCAACCCATCTACATCCCACTTCCAACGAATCTGTCAGGAAAGATAAGAGAGCAATTGTCACTGGCCACAACCTGCAAAACCATTCCTTTTTTAGGAGTTGTCTTGCCTTTCCAGTGCACCGACTGTAACTTTCATTTGCACCAAAACAGGTGACACTGATTCACAAATCGCGCATGGGTCCTAACTGGACATATTGATATGCCATTAAGTTTAATTAATTTGGTGTTATACTGTGATGATTACGTTTTCCCTTAATTTGTCCGAGCAGCGTATAATAATAAATTCTATCAGTCAGTTATTCATGCAAGGGTAATGCAAAATCATGATCCTACTAAACAGCTACTTCAATTACGGTAAAATCGTTTATCAATCAATTATTTATTTATTTTTCATTGGACACCTATTTGGAAGTTGAAAACAAACATTGAATATGAACTGCAAACAAAATTGCAACAATTATGCTAAAAATGAATGGAAATTTGGCAAACTATACATTCCTCACCTTGACCTTCTTCATGTATCGATAAATGTTCTGTTCTGATCTCAACAGGTCTGACCAAATTACTGAGTAGACACCAGAGGCAGTATTTTTTTAAATACAAAATACTCAAGTATTTTGATACAAAATGTGAAACCATTTTCATCAACCCTATCAAATACAAATGACAAAATCCTATTTTGTATTTGAAATACGTATTTTAAATACATGTATCGTAAATACTGCCGTTCCCTGCCTAAACACGTAATGCGGTCACCTGGACCACATCTAAACATTTCAATACGATTGAACAATGCGTTCGTTCGGGGGGATGCGTTGCTATGAACATTAATGGCTAGAATGATTCGAACTTTTCCCTGAAGTACTCCAAAACATCCTAGTCAGTAAAGAGAGTCGATCTCCCATCACTACTTCGTACCTGGTTCTATTTATCAATCCGACTTGAAACAAATCTTAAAATGACAATGGGAACGAATTCCTAGACTAGATGTACCATCGGACGGAGTTTGAGGGTGAGCATAAACAGGAACTGGCTTTAAAATAGTTGAATCATGATGTTCGCCAGCAGAATCGTACTGTTTGTTGTTTCACATCTCGCTTATTGACCACGCTTTCTTAAATAATTGTTTGTAGCATTGCCATGGTGAGTTTGTTATTTCAATACATTTATTTTGAATCAAGAACATCCATAAACGTATGCAGTTTGTGGATGAACCTAGCTAGCTATCTTACCTAACTACCTTGTTGTGAATGTGTTATCAGTGACAACATCGGGCAATGAGCTAACAAACATTGTTAGTTATAGTACTGTACATTGCCAAGAAACTTTACAGTAGTTCCTCTGCAACACGAATATCTAGGAAGCTATAAACCTCATAATCAAATATGTATATACACGATGTTAAATATGTAGTTAAAATGTAGCTGGTTAAACAGACTGACATTTAAGTAATGCAGTGCTGTTACAATATGTTTTTGCAGTACATATAATTCCCCCCAAATCACTTGGTCATGTTTGTTCATAATACAGTTTTGTCGCATTAGCTATTTTATGTTTTCACAATCTCTTCACCCGTTTAGGTTCCCACAGACTTTAAAGCTTTGGTCCATCGATTCTACTCTGTTCAAGCTGAAAGGGTAGAAGCTTACCGGCTTTTTGAGGAGTAAGTAGAACTAAGTTACTCAAACAACGTCCTGCGTTTCTTTTCAATTAAAATTGGTTGATGAAGTCTAACATTATATTTTTTTTTTTTACAGAGGCCATGAAGCATACTTGAGGACAGGACCCCATTATGACTTTGACCACTACAGACAACTTGTACATGAGATAACACAGGCTTTTTGTGGTCTATCCAAGGAGGTGCTTGAGATCAAGGAGCGACTGCATCAAGACTTTGATCGTCCGGATCTCTCTGAACACATTGACAAGCTGCAAAGCAAAGAGAAGCAGAAGCTTGAGCTGGTAAACTTATGTTTTTTTATTTATTTGTTTAATGTTACCTTTACTTAAAGGGAAAAAAAACAAATACCTACATTTGTTAAAGTTCATAAATTGCTTGAAGTAATTGTTGGACTGTCTCTCTATGCATGCAACTCTCTCACTCAGGGAGAGCAAGGTTGAAAAAACGCAAGTGCTTCCCCTGTTACTGCGATTTTATTGGACTGTATGGAATGATAGTCTGTATGGAAAGTCATATTCTGTCACAGCGAAAACACTATCATCAAACACCAATTGATTGTGGTACATGCTAGATACATTCTATGTGATTTCTGTAACAGGTTTTTAATTGGACCTATTCTAACATCTCCATAGATGGCTCTTGGGCTTACTGTACAGTTTTCCGAACTAATACCTCAGCTTTCCAAAATGGTTGCTATTTGGTCAAGAGAAATCTCAACCAGTCAAATTGGACTTATTTGCAGTCATAATTAATGGAATTCATGCAGGGCCTTCTGAGGTACTGTGCTTTAAATAGTAAGGGGTAATTTAACCTCATCCACCAACAATACCTGAGTTGACTTTACCTGGGTGAAACTATTTAGTGCTAGGACTTTCACTACACTATCAGCTGGGAGTTGGAGATGTAGACAGTAATTTTAAGTAATGTAAATGATTAGGTAACCTGATGAGAATATAGCCAGGAGGAAAATTTAACCAGGACACTGGGGTTAACAGCTTTACTCTTACAATAAGTAGTTATCGTGGTCTTTTTACAATGTATTCACAAAATGCATTCATGACATAATAGAACATAGCGTTTTCATAAACAGACATGAGAAGGACTAACAAGGACCCCCAAATAGAAACACCATAAAGTCCCATTTGAAATGCTATTTCATCTATCTTGTGTAATATCTAATAAAAAAAATTATATTCAATTCACTGTTATATGAGGTGTTTCTAGTAAAGGTACAGTCTTTTGAAATAGGAGCATTGAGGTTTGAAGTCAATACATTTGACATTTTAGGTTTACATCATTTAGAAAAGGCTCTTATCTAGTGGAACCTACACTAGTGAGTTTTCAACTTTGTCATACAAGCCCCTTGTTGGAATCAAACCCATAACCTGGCATTGCCATATTCCACCAACTTAGCTACCCAGGGCCCCCAGTACAGATGAGTTTGCTTGTATAAAGGGTTCCTGTATCTTGTTCAACAAATTAATTTAGTTGCATTGTCATCTCTTTAGAGGTTTAAATAATTTCCCCTCTGATTTAACGGGTATAAAACTAGCCACACGGGGGCAGTCATGGATTGGTATAAGCTCACATTTCTTGTGGTTTCCCAATAGCCACTGGTATTTATTTAGGCTTAGGGTTTGTGTTTAAGGTAAATACATGTCCCGTTGGCTAGTTGAAATGTTTGTACCCAACCTAACCTGCGTTTGAAAATATTAAAGTTCTTTAGCTCAATAGTTATTACCCGGACCTAACAATAACAATGGTCAGGCAAGTGACTTGTGGCAAGTGCCACCAACTTCTCCTGAAAATAGTTTTTTTTTCAGGGCTGGCATGTTTGCTCCTGGTCTGAGGTTTAAAGGCTGATTGGTCATACTGCTAAAGTATGTGCACAAAGTGCACAATGATCATCCTGTTTAATTAGCACGATATGCTACACTTTGTCAAGTGGATGGATTATTTTGGGAAGGCAAAATGTACTCTAAAAGCGGTGTAAACAAATGTGCACTACATTTTGAAAGAAATACATTTAAAAAAAAAAATCTTTGTGAATTGTTTAGGAAACATTTCAGCCTGGGAAAAAAAACAGGAAAACAAATTACATTTAATAGCCAAAAACACATTTGTAAACATCCTTTATAGGGGCAGTGTGCTATTTGTTTATGTAAATCCTCTCATAATGACATACACTGGGGAGAACAAGTTTTTGATACACTGCTGATTTTGAAGGTTTTCCTACTTACAAAGCATGTAGAGGTCTGTACCTTTTATCGTAGGTACACTTCAACTGTGAGAGACAAAATCACATTCTATGATTTTTTTATAATTAATTTGCATTTTATTGCATGACATAAGTATTTGATACTTCAGAAAAGCTGAACTTAATGTTTGGTACAAAAACCTTTGTTTGCAATTACAGAGATCATACGTTTCCTGTAGTTCTTGACCAGGTTTGCACACACTGCAGAAGGGATTTTGGCCCACTCCTCCATACAGACCTCCAGATCTTTCAGGTTTCGTGGCTGTTGCTGGGCAATACGGACTTACAGCTCCCTCCAAATATTTTCTGTTGGGTTCAGGTCTGGAGACTGGCTAGGCCACTCCAGGATCTTGAGATGCTTCTTACGGAGCCACTCCTTATTTGCCCTGGCTGTGTGTTTCGGGTTGTTGTCATGCTGAAAGACCCAACCACGACCCATCTTCAATGCTCTTACTGAGGGAAGGAGGTTGTTGGCCAAGATCCCCTTTGCAGAAAAGCATCCCCAAACAATGATGTTTCCACCTCCATGCTTCACAGTTGGGATGATGTTCTTGGGGTTGTACTCATCCTTCTTCATCCTCCAAACACGGTGAGTGGAGTTTAGACCAAAACACTCAATTTTTGTCTCATCAGACCACATTACCTTCTCCCATTCCTCCTCTGGATCATCCAGATGGTCAATGGAAAACTTCAGACAGGCCTGGACAAGTGCTGGCTTGAGCAGGGTGACCTTGTGTGTGCTGCAGGATGCTGCAGGAGTGCTTCTTAAAGAAAAATTAACAGGTCTGTGAGAGCTGGAATTCTTACTGGTTGGTAGGTGGTCAAATACTTATGTCATGCAATAAAATGCTAATTAATTATTTAAAAATCATACAATGTGATTTTCTGGATTTTATATTCTGTGTCATACAGTTGAAGTGTACCTATGGTAAAAATTACAGACCTCTACATGCTTCGTAAGTAGGAAAACCTGCAAAATCAGCAGTGTATCAAATACTTGTTCTCCCCACTTTACTTTGGAAACAAAGTTGTAAGTATAGTGCCATGAAAAACTATTTGCCCCCTTTCTTATTTCCTCTGTTATTGCATGTTTGTCACACTTAATGTTTCCCAATCATCATACAAAATGTAATAAACAAAGAAACTTAGTAAACAGAACACTTAGTGTTAGGAATTATAATATATAGTACATTTTTTTAAGTAAAAAACATTCAGCAGTAACTGGCCCGGTGTGAAAAAGTGATTGCCTACTTACTCAATCAACCTATTAAACAAAGTTGGAGTAGACACCTCGAGGCTTGATTACTACCGGCCCTGTTCAATCTAAACATGTCTAATATAGAACCTCACCATCAATGTGAAGTAGGCTTCAAGGTTTCAACAAGTAGCAGACCATGCCGCAATCGAAATCAATTCTGGAAGAGATGAGAAAAAGTTGTTGAGATATATCATTATGGAAAGGGTTACAAAGCCAGTACCAAGGCTCTGGGACTCCAAAAAAACACAGTGAGAGCCGTTATCTCCAAATGGAGAAGACATGGAATAGTGGTGAATCATTGCGTGAGTGGCCATCCTACCAAAATTCCTTGAAGGGCACAGTGATGACTCATCCAGGAGGTTACAAAAACACTGAGGGCCACCTCTAAGGAACTGCAGGCCTCTAGCCTCAAAAGGTCAGTCTTCATGAGTCATCAATAACAGACTACAAAAATGGAATTCATGGGAGAATTGCAATGTGCAAACCACTGCTAACTAAGGAAAACACCACTGCTAACTTTGTGCTCGTATCACATTTTTAAGAAAGCACACTGATGACACCAGAGACGTTTGGGATTATGTTTTGCACACAAGCGTCAAAAGTGGTACATTTTGGAAAACACTGGTCTCGTTATATTGGTTGTAAAGCAAACGCAGCATTTGACAATAAGAACATCATCCCAACAGTCAAACTACAGTGGTGGAAGTGTGATGGTGTGGTAATGCTTTGGTGCCTCAAGGCCTGGAATGATTGAATCTATCATTGCCATTATTGAAGGAATTATGAATTCTGCTCTACCTGAGAATTCTAAAGGAGAATGCCAGGTCATCGGTCCCTGAGCTGGAGCTGAAGCTGAAGCGTAATTGGGTTATGCAGCAGGACAATTATCTTAAAGAGATCAGGCCACCTCAGAATGTCTAGAAAAAAATGTAGGTTTTGCTGTGGCTTAGTCCTGACTTGATCCCCATTTCAACACAGATTTTTATTTACTCTGGTTCTTATTGTATTATATTGCATTTTGTATGAACATCTGGCACCGTTCAGTGTGACAAAAAAGTGATAATAGAGGAAATCAGGAAGAGGGCAAATATTTTTTTCATGGCACTGTAGTTAATCAAATTCTATTCTAATGCATTAGTTAATGACTTGAATTGCTAAACTGTATTAAACAGCATTTAAATAGCTATCATATAAAGTAAATGTAGCCTACGAATTGCTGCAATATATTATAGCATCCCATCCTAAATAGGCCCCGGATTATCCCAAAACATTTGAACATTGTTAAATAAAAATTCTCTTTGGGTCACTGATTTGCAATGACCACCTGGGATATCAGCTGACATGATGTACACAGAATCATTAATAGGGCATATCTTATCTTACAATATATTTCTTTCTCCACTCATTTTTGTTTAATTCGACTGGAAAGTTTTGTATCAGTGGCTTTCTAAAAGTTTCTAAATTAAATATATTGCATATTTGGTTATTCATTTGTCTAAGCCAAATTTTGGGGTATCATTGATAACTTCTTTCTTCCCTTTAAGACAATTCGGGTCTGCTTTAATCTTCTGTTAAACGGGTGAAGGCTGAGCTTCTATGATCTAAGATTTTGAGATCCTTTCCAGGTCATTATTATTCCTTGATTCATAACCTGCTCATTATCTCATCAGTCTTTCTATGTTGTTATTTGGTTTATTATGTGTATTTATGTTTACTGTATATTGCAGTCGGTGACTCTTGTTGAGTGTCCTTAAAAAAACATGTGAGTAAGCACATTGTGAGCCTGTTTAATCCAGAGTCAAATTCCTCGTATGTGTACACATACCTGGCGAATAAAGCTGATTCTGAGTGGTGGAGAGTATATAATCTTTGAGGATTTCTACGAATACATTACATATCAGTTCTTTAAGGCTCTCATAGAAGTGCTTATAAATATGTGTAGTTCCAAGGAAGTTGTATTGTAATCAGATGTATGAACGTTTTTTTTTTTAAAAGCAACTTAGTATAGGAGAAATCAGAGAGATACACTGGTATTGGAAAAGGCAAATGTACAGTAGTTTAGCTGGAGATGAGGGCTCATCTAAGCTGAGAGTGATGGCCAGACTGAACTGTTGCTGTTTTATAAGGTGATCATTAACACACCTGGAAGAGAAAGCTTGTGTAGTTTGCGGTCGGTTAAAACAAAATCAGGGCCTTTTTAAAAAAATATATATTTACCACAAACACTAGAGGTTGGTGATGCAGAAAATGACCTAATTCTGCAGTGAAATATGGTGGTGAATGTTGGGGCTGTTTTTCTTCCTTGGGATGTTTGTTAGGATACATGGTATCAGGTCTGCTACTGGACCATTGTTGGATCTCAGCATGACAGTGATCCAAAAAATGTCTACATATTCACAAAAAGTGCTCACTGCCCACAGAACCAAGCTTTTGCAATGACCGTCCCAGTCCCCTCACCTAAGAAGTATTGATGCTGTGTGGTGAGATAGAGTCTAGTCAATCCACAAGTGAGCACTTTGAAGGATCTGGAGAGATTCTACATGAAAGAATAGTCTCAGATCTTTTGCCATGTGCTCTCATAAAATATCATGGGGGACTGCGCTGTTGTCTTAGGAAAGGGAAATCATCAAATAAATAGTAAATTACATTTTTATAGCTTTTTTCTAATCTTTAGCAACGTGGGGCGAGTATTCTGAAGGGCACTACATATTGTAGGCTGTATGGTGACTATGCAACAGGATGGATAAACTGTAGGTCATATGATGGCTGTAAAAACGTGTGCAGCGTCAGTATGCATAGATAAATTAATATCATGTAAAACAGTAATGTGAACCTCAGTAAAAATACAGGAATTTAACAAGATTTATATTATGGCTTCCATTTCCATTCTATCAACTGTCATCACATCAGATATATCTGTCCCTCTTCTGGGTCAGACTCGGGCTGTTGTTAAAATTTGATTGCTTCAGCTCCACATTTGATAAATGGTTTGCACATGTCTTCTTTGTCCGCAGACAGCCAAGCTCCAGCTGGCAAAGCAGAAGGCTCAGGATCACCCAGAAGACCAGGACTGTCAGGAGAAGATCCAAGAGATCAAGCAAAAGTAAGAGCAGATTTCGTTCTTTCGGGGCTTCCTGTCCCCAGTGACCTCATTCAATGTGCTGTCTCCAAAACTGCAGAGTGTTACAGCTGCAGAAGTGGCCCAGTGTCTCGTTAAGCTTCTCCGTTGCCATGTCTGGTCACCGATGTCAGTTTGCAAACTACTCACAGGAACGCACTGACATCTCTTACCTTTTTTTCCACCCCTTTTGCAGCATCATAAAGAATAAGGAGGCACTGAGTGAGATCCTGCAGGACTTTAAATACGACACTGAAGACTCGGAGTGATGGGGACACCTAGGAGGATGCTGCCAAGACAGGGATTGATGGACTGTTCTGCAACCGCACCCTTTTTACTTCACTAATTTGCTTAAGTTATTGATTGCCTCCTGGCTCCACCTGACTGCTGTATTTTCCTGCAGCCCCGGGTCATTCTGCATCCTGCTTTTATGTGCGTGCACATGAGGCCTTCGCTGGGAAAGATGTTCTTGTGCTGTGTTGTCTTGTAGAAATTAAAACAACTATTGTTTTAGCCTTGACTATTATGCCGTTATCGTATTCGTATTTAGATAAAACTTTCCAAGGCAAGCCTCATTCCTTTATTGTTTTATGACAACTACTGCCGAAATGACATATGATTTTTCATGGATAACTGGACATAATTTAGTAAGAACAATTAGTTAGGATTTGTTAAATATGCAGCTACAAAAATAAAAGCAATATGAAAGCATCTTCATCTGGGCAGTCACTCAGAAAGCTTATAAACAGTGAAACCTTATGACAATTTCAGTAAGAGGAATCCAGAGTGGTATAAACACTCAGGATGAGAAGAACCCCAATACCAAACTGCAGAATGCTTTAGTCACCCAGAGTTCCATACAGAAATATCTGAAGTTTGCCTGCTGTGTGTGTTATGCCAACCTGCAAAATATTGTATTTGCTTACACAACACCATGTTCTTGCTTGTTATAAACACAGAAATGAATTACCATGCTACTTAGGCAACTGTGTGGCTATTAAGGTATAATTTCACATCAGTAACTTAAATGTCTACATTCAATTTGAAGTAGTTGCAAACAAGTGTTAAAGCAATCGGTATGTAATGAAATAATTGCCTCACTTCAGTTTTTACAAACATGGAAATGTCACGAGGAGATGCTTTCTCTTTGTGTTTTCTCTGACGTAAGACACTAAAACATGGTGTATCTGACTGGGGAAGTAGATTAAGGGCTTTGTTCCCAAAATCCTTTGCTATCCTTTTAATGTGGTTAAAATGGAAATACAATATGAAAATTCCTTCATGTTCTAGAATACTGAAATGTTGTGTGATAATTTTCCAAACAGGAGCTGAAATATTTCTTAGCACTACATGAAACATTCTAGCAGGATTGCTAGATGGTCTTGTGTCTGTGTTAAAAGCCTGTGATAGGGGCCACTACTTGTCTGATCTGACGGTAGTTTGTGCGATGATTTATGGCCATTGAGTCAAACACATACTAATGCAACATTAAGAATCGTTTCCATCCTCCCACTCAGCGATCTGTTTGTGTGTAGTCAATGAGAGAGCAATTCGTAGAGATAGATAGCTTTATCTGAGCAAAGTGGGATTCCACTCTTAATCCTCTGTGGCAGACAACAGTGTAACACGCTGGCGTCTTGCATTAGTTCTTTTTCTGTTCCACATGAATTCATACAAAGAAGAATTGGTGTTACCAAGTTCTGGGATATCCAAATTGTTGGATTGCTTTCACACAGAGGCCTCAAAGTAGACTGAGCCAGTTTCTCAGTTGCTCTTCTGAATGCTGCTGTTGTTTTTATTACTTCAATGACATTTAGGATGTGCTATGATTTATCGCCTTGTAGAATCTGCAAGGGAAAACAGATGTTTAATATTGGGATAATCAAATACACAAAGGACATTCACTATCATAGTGTCACTAATTGTGTATTGGTAACAGCTAGTTGAAATTCCCTGTTTTCCCAGGTTTATCAATATAAAACTGTCAGAGCAGTTAGACACTAACTTTATTCAGGGGGAAACCACACTAATCAGGTGAGCTGAAAGTCTGGGAAATTCCCTTGTCCTCAATAGCATAACGACCAGCGATTAGGTTCAGGGGCGAACAGAGGATGTGGCTGTGTGTTTAGCTCAGTACTCCTGGCTGCCATTTGGGCTGAGTTATGTTGTGAAACAAGCTTCTCATGTCACAGTGAGACAAAACACACGAGGAACACATTAAAGGGGTTGTTAATTATATTTACATGCTGATTTCCCTTTGTTGTGGTAATCAACTGAAGATCATAAGTCTATGCCATAAAAATTGTAATAAAATGACATTGCATGACTCTGACAACTAAGCAGATATCAACTTTATGTTGTACTCTGGGCCAATAAAGTAGTAACCACACACATACCTGAAAATAAAACATCAGACTGACTTCAGAAAATCAAACCAGTTCTACAGAAATGGTTCTTGTGCGTTTCCAAAAGGCTGACCGCATTGCAAAAGTACAATTCAGGACAGAGGGTTGCATCAGAGAATCAGGATGTGTGCAGAGTTCAACACATCAACAGCAGTGTGTTGTTCTTGTTGTGATAAAGAGCCACAGTAGACTAATAGTACAGAATCAAGGCCTATGCTAGAGCAATAACAGAAAAAAGATATTCGCCTTACCGACCTGGTTGCGCGTTTTATGCGATTTCTGCAGCCACACCCTCCACTGGTCGTACAGTTTGATTGACATGCCACTGCAGCCGTAGGTGTGTTTGCGGACCCAGCCAAAGAACTGCTTGAGCTCCCGTCGCAGGGTGGAGTTCTGCTCGCCCGGCTTTGGGTCACATGATCCACTCTGCAGCCGCTCTGCTCAGGGAGAAGGAAGAAGGGCAGCAATGTGGCCAAGGACAAGGTCTGTCAGAGAGGACAATTTGGAGAAATACCAGTTGCAATTCAACCCAGCCTTCCACAGCCATGTTTACACTATACCTGTAATACCCCAAGCCATTGTAATTTAATTTAACTATGATTAAAAAGAGCTAAAGAATGAAGGTTTGATTTAATTGAACCATCTGTCTATTGCTATAATTAATCCAACTGGAATAAGAGCAGTTACAGGCTAAAACAGGGCGAGGAACTATGACTACAGCACAAGGTCCCCTAAGTCTATTTGATTTCAGTTGATTCAATAGAAACTATTCATTCAATTGATCTGGTGCTCATCCCATGTAGAGGGCAACATTTTAAAGTCTGCCACAATTAATTGTTGATGGCAAAAAACAGAGCCTGATAACTTCCTCCCCATTGCAAGTAAACGCCACATAACCTATGTAACCCATTATCTGCTGTTGTATTCTGCAAATCTGTTTCCACTCAGTGTTAATGTCCCCTGCAACTGACAGACTACATTTCAAGTTGATCAATCTTTGAAGGTTAACAAAAGAGAAAAATAAGTATATCTATCAGATGTCCCCCTCAGCCTTTTGCCATTTCAGCTTGGGTTATTTTAATCCTAGGATGAAAGATTTCTATCATGTTTTTTGAAGTTTTGCTTTCTGAGCTCACATACGGTTTGGATCTCATTTCCCCAGGATGTTGAAGACTAATCTCGGATGAGGTTTTGGTTTCTTTACTTTAATTGGCAATGAAAGGTAGATTATTAGAGGGCAATTTTTATGTCTCCAGTCTCACAAACCATAAAACACTGTTTGATCTTAAATATAACTTTTCAACATATTTCCCCCCAAATATTCAGTGTGCAATATCGATAATTATTTTCATTAAAATTTTCACTAATGTCATAAATCCCTCTCAAGCTTCTGTGATGCTTCACTGGTGAGGTTTGTGAACCTTTCAGGATTTTCTGTATTTTTGCAAACATTTGGCATACATTGACACGTTTTTTAAAATAAACATGACAACAATTGTGCTCATTGTCTTTATATTGATCTAACAATCCATCTACTTGTTTGTGAATGCATGTGAACAATCTAGATTTACCTAATAAATGTAGAATTTTACCCATTATGCTCAATTACCAAATGTGCCTCCTTAAGTTGCAATGACTGCAATCAAATGTTACCTATTTTCTGTATCTTTCAGGAAGAATTTTGGTCCACTTTTGCATAAAGAACTGCTTAGGCCCAGTGACGTGGGTTTCAGAGAATAGACTGATTGTATTTTCTCCCATGACATATCAATGGGGTTTGGTGGAGGGGTGGTGTATGCACTCACCAAGTCCCTTTAAGAGAGTCCCGGTCAAATTAATTCATGACAGTTTCCCAGGAAGGGCGGAACATATTGACCATGACATATTGATGCAAGAGATTTGGGCACTTCGAAGGCAACACTTGAGTGTGTTGGCCCAAAATGTAATTTCTACATTCAAGACATCACAACAAGTTTAATAGAAATTGTATAGAATCATGTTCATTTGGCTGCAGGTTCAGTTGTGTTTGATACCTTGAACAGAAAAAATCATTCTTCAAACGAGCTCCCATCAGTAAAAAGGTGATTTGTTATGTTAAATTCTTCATTACAATGGAAAACTAACAAAACTGTGCGTTAGGAGTTAGGAGTCTTAATCCCATCTTGTTTAGAAGGAAGCTCCAGTAATGAAATGATGTTTTAAAAGTATAATCCATTACCATTTCATGACTTAATTCAAAAGTAAATAATGAAAACTTGTTTTGAAAATATTCAAAATATAATAATTTTTTTGCCAGAATATTTTTGATAATGAAGTTTTATAGTTGACGATAGACAAATGTCTCCCTGCTTAATAGTGGAACAAGCAAATGTTGCTATTAACCCCTCCAAAGGAATAATGGCTAATGTATCAGCCTTTGGTTCAAAACCTGGCAGGCTCAAAAGATTGCTGTGAGGTGCACAATAACTCTTAAATATATACAACAGAGTTGTTACATATAGTTGGTCAACAACTATAAAAGCACAGTTGCTAAAGATAGCTGAGAGTCACAAACTGGAATGTCGGATGGGGGGAATATATCACATTTTTTTGTTTGAGCATCAAAGTCTGGAATTTCACCACAAGACCACAGGTTCTGATGGTATCTGTCCCAATTCCATGTAGTCTGCAAATGCAATTGTTATGCTCTCCATTAGATACTTGCCAAAATACAATGTGGGCAACAGAACATTGTGCCCTATGCACTTCATCGGAGTGCCCTGCGAAGTACTTTTTTGTTAAATAGCTCTGAAGGGGCAGCTACCTGTTGATTTGAACATGCAATTGCCTGGAAATGGTGAAGATGGGATGAATTGGGATCAAACTTTGGGTTTCCAACAGGGAAGAGATTTCAGCATAACACTGACAGCAACCTGTGACTAGTTATCACAGGAAGTTCACAGCTGGTAATTTGCATTATTATTATTATTCCTTTATTTCAACAAGGAACCCAAACTGAAACCAATATATTCTTTACGGCTAGGCCCAGCATGTACATGCCCTACACATATGATTTAAAAAATCATGACAACGTCAAAAAACGCATTCCAAGACTGAAGTGCACAGCTCAGTATAGCTGCATATATCGCTTGTCGTAGCTACGTTGTAATTGTAAATAAATGGGAGCGCGTGGCCGCTTTTGGTGTATCACGGACTTTAAAATAGCCCCGCCCCACACGTGAGCTCCTGCCTATAACAGTGCATTCACACTATTCGCGAAATTTCTCATAGCCCACATTAGCATCGCCTAGAGTGGCTCACCTGCAGCATACTTGTGGGTGTGTCTCTGGACGACCTAGCGTCATAACAGCAGGTAAGAAAGGTTTGAGACAGCACATTTGTATGAAGGAATGTCAGATTATTACAGTGGTTAAAATTGGAATAGAAACGTATTTTAATACATTTTTACATTGTATATATCTCTACTCAATTCATGTCTGGTGTAATTACAAGCTGCAATGCTAGCTAGCAAACCAGCGTGCTAAAATTAGGTAGCCACCAGTCAGCTAACCTCACATCTAATATTGACACTAGAAGCACCAACTATCTCGGCCACCTGTCTCTATGCTAAATTTTGTTTGCGTCTCTGTGGGAAAATAGCGTGCAATCGTATAGCTCCATAACTACTCCTAAACTTGTTCAATATTTTCATCCGTCTTTTAAAAAGGATCGCAAAATCAGTTCTGTTTATTCTTTTAATTACACGGAAAGCATTTCACAACCACCTACACGTGCGTAGGTCCTGCCCGTATATATTTGATTATTGTACGCGTTCCGGGATTCCGTGCTAGGAACTGCTCAGTAGCAACTGTCGGCATTCGAACGCGATTGCTTTGCGACTCCTGCAGTAACTGATGAGATCTTTTCGGGCGTATCTTTTGTTTATTAAACGTCTTTCACAACTCGGCTCGAACAATTCAGTCTTTTTGTTAGGAGAGTTTGTTTCCTACTGCCCCTTTTTTGGATAGTTTGTTTGCCTGTCAAATATTTTTGCACTTGATTGATCATAAAACTTACATAAAGAATAGTTTTTTTTGTGGTTTTGTGCTTATTTAATCCACCTTTTCAACCCATGTTAAAATGTGTGTGGTTGCCCCATAACCTTAAAACAAATGGATCTCCAGACCTTAACCCAATATGTTTTGGCAGGACATAAAATGTACAGATTAATGTAACAGACCGATCAATCATTACAGTAAGAATTTTGTTGTAGTCACTGCAGCACAACCCATTATTGACTCTAAGGGGTCAGTTGCTTTTTCACACAGAAGAATTGGTTGTTGCATTTATTCATTGAAGACTCCAGTATATTTGACCACTGGAATTTAATGTCAAACTGAGGTGATTTCACCTTTAGATTATGCACATTAGCAACAACACAACCAGACCAAACTGCAAGTGAAAAAAATGTTAGTTTTTTTTTATAAAAGTCTGATATCTTTAGATTTTTTTGTTCTTTCGGGTTACCATTATGGGATATCAGGTAGGACCAACCCTGAGTATTTGAACACGTTTATACAATAAAAAAGCAGACTAATCTAGTCGTTAACATACTTTTTCAGATAAATGAAATGAAGGCTGCATCAAATTGCTCAATAAAGCAGTTAATACATTTTTTTGATTATTTATTCAAGTTCAGTTAATCAATTACCAGAATTTAGATGGTCTGATCACATTTCATGTAAAATGTATACATAACAAATTAGTAATTACCATACTTTCGCCACTAAATGTTAATGCTATGCAAATCTTTACTCACCACTGTGGGGTGTGGAGGCAGCTGTAGGGTGGCTCCAGTCACTCCAGATCCCAGCCTTTTTGGAGCCATAGATTCCCACTGGGTTACACCTCAATTGGACAAAGTACACCGTCCCTGGCCTCAACCCCGCCAGTCGGCATGATGTCTGGTTACCTACATCTTCCACTACCTGAGCACAACATTAAAGAATCCCTTTTCGTTAAAGTCAGAATTAACTCTAATCATTTGAGTGTACCCAACATCCATACATATCCTCAAATAACATCCTAAAACATTTCAACAAATAAAAGATGCCATAGATGTGGCACTGTGTCATAAATACAACTTTGGAAAAAATAAAGTCTCTTTATTTGAACCCATATGTTCCTCACTCAAAACCTTCCTTTTTGACTTTTTGGAACGGAAAGAAACAGGTGCAATGGTCTCTTAATATTTTCTGGAGCTGTACAGTGCCTTTGTAAAGTATTCAGACTTAATTGATTAATTGAAACAATATTTTGTGTAATTACAATGCGAATAAAACATTGTGCCAATGTATTAAAATAACATTCTCATGTACAGTACATTCAGTATTCAGACCCTTTATTTAATACTTTGTAGAAGTGCTTTTGGCGGTGATAACAACTTTGAGTCGTTGTGGGTATCCCCTTACCACCTATGTGCACCTGGATTTGGGAAGCTTCCATTTTTCCTTGTAGCTTTGTCAGATTGGATGTGGTGCGTTGACTAACTGTAATGTACAGTCAGTGGGGTTCAAGGTGTCGTGCTGAAAGATAAAACTTTTCCCTAGATTGAGGTCCTGTGCACTCTTTATCAGGTTTTCTTGAAGGACATCTATGTATTTACTCAATTTACCCAGGCCTTGGGCTGATAAGCATCCCCATAGCATGTTGCTCCCACTGCATGCTTCTACATAAGATTAGTGTTAGCCAGATGATGAGCGGTAACTTGTTGTTGCCATCAGACTAGAAAATCGTTCTCATCATGCTCAGAATCTGTTCCATGCTTTTTACTCAGGAGTGGCTTCCATCAAACAATTCTACTACAAAAGCTTGACTGATGGAGAGCTTCAAAAATGGCTTTCTTTCTGTCAGGTTCTCTTTTACATTAGTTATTGGGTTGTCTGTCACCTCCCTGACCAAAGCCTTGCTTGCATGCTTAATTCACTGGTTTGGACAGCCAGCTTTGGGAAGTCTTGTTGATTCCAAACCTCAATTCAAAATGATGAATCCCACAGTGATCCTGGGAACATTCAAGGCTTTAGTACTTTTTTGGTAACCTTTGCAATCTCTACATTAGAAAGTGTGGAATTTTTATATAGGGCTTGTTTACATAATGACATACAGAATAAAACACTAGATAGACTTATCTTCGTTTGCATAATCATTTGCATAGGGGCTGAATTTCAGCACATTTGAGACATAACGCACAGGAATGTGGCCATCAATCGCGGGAAAACCGAGATTTGTGTGCACTGCACAAAAACTTAAAACAGTTCAGATCTATATCTGTAAGTCTAACAACAAATTAATCTTAACATCTTGAGTGTTCTTTGCCATGTTTCAGAGTATGTTGAGTAATGTAAATCAGCCCATAGACATCCAATCAACAGGATCCATCTGAGCTCAATTTGGAATGTCATGCTAGAGGGTCTTACAACTTTGAGAGATCATTCCATATTTCACTTTCAGCACAGTGGCACACATTTCTATTACAGACTAGTTTGTGTAGATTGATGGCATTCCTTTTTACTAAATTATTAATAATGAATCAAGTCCATAACAAGATGTTGAGAACATGGGGTTGAAATACTTACCAAAAAGGTACCACATGCACCTCTGGAAAAATTAAGAGATGACTGCACCTTTCCTGTCCAAAAAAGTTGAAAAGGAAAGTGATTGAGGAAAGGATCAGAAGCTTTCAATTTGCTGTGGTCTCTTAATTTTAACCCTTCTGTTCCTCAATCATAACCTTTGAC
Organism: Esox niger; assembly: GCA_016801105.1. Lineage (NCBI taxonomy): Eukaryota > Metazoa > Chordata > Actinopteri > Esociformes > Esocidae > Esox > Esox niger. Next base: position 68,458 of record JACXGJ010000085.1, on the reverse strand, counting down.
TTTTTTGGAAAGATACAGGTTCAGTGGTCTCTTAAATTTTTCCGGCACTGTATTGTACTTATATTGAGAGCGATAGAAACCTTTGAGATTAAAATGGACTTGTGCTCTACCTTCCATTCAGTGCTGTCCTCCAGTCGGTATCGTATCTGGTATTTGGCCTGAAACAGGAAGTCTTTGAGTGCTGGAGGGCTGCCCCAACTGACTGTCAGCTGGTCCTCAAGCTCCCCCACACGACTCACATGGATGTTGTCTGGAGGGTCTGTAGTCACTGGAACAACACAGACCAGTTGGTCACAAAGCTGTGTAATTGAAATACCAAGATTGCTGCACACAAAACTCAGGACAAACAGTATACTGTTTGCAGTGCTTTGTGAGAACTAAACTATAGCGAACAACCTTAACCTTTGTTAATGTTTTCAGTATGTTATTCTAATCTGTATTCAAAACCTATTTGAGGAGAGGTAAGAGAAAATAGCAGGTGTTACCAATTTGGTAGCTGTTCCAACAATTTGAAAGACAGGGGTTTTACTCTACTGCCACTCAAATCCTCTTACATGTTTCTCCAAAAGTGTATCATTTGGGTCAATGTCAGATTGAGATATCTTCGGTTTTCTGCTCTGGGCAGGTTGAGGCCCGGCACAGCCCAACATCTTTAGGAAGACCCTAAAAGTTTGACCTGAAAACACAGGTTTCTCAACACTGTGTGAAGACACTAAAGCTCTATCTAGACACCAAAGTTACCATGCTTAAATAAAACATGATGATGAATGTTCAATGTCTCTCTTGTTCGCCTCATTTGATCCATCTCTTACTCACCATCTAGTTAATTTTCTTTTGCACATACAGGAGCAATTAAGTGCCTTAAAATATCACAATGGCAGATTGATTTGTCAGCTAAGAAATTCAAGCCAGCAACCTTTCTCTCACCATCCCAATATTAACCACTCTCTCATTTCTTCTCTTTTTCTCCCTCCAAGTCTTCGAGACATACCAAAATGTACAGGGGCCTATCTATTTATTCTTTACTTTTAGTAAGGATACCATTTTTAGTGGGCACAGAGGAGGGTAATGAGTTTTTTTCCTTGTTCATGTTCAACCTTCAGTTTAACTATAACATTTCCTTTGTTTAGCATGAAAAATGTGAAACACTAAAGACCAGAGGAGACCTGTTGAGCTTCATTTCATTTTTTCGAGGACTAGGTCTTATTTGTGTGTGTGAAACCAGCTCTAACTTCTAACATAATACACACAGCAATGAGCACACAACAGAGGGCTACCCACACATGTTCCAGAAAGCGTAATGCAGTGCCCAAAATGTTTCAAACATGACTGAAAATAACACTGATTTATGGACAGGATGACGTGTTAATTAAGGATTCCTTCATTTCTATAGGCAGATAAGGTGAAAAAATTCTAAATGCTGTCTGCTTGGCAGAGATTATAAGGTGAAGGGTGTCTGGGATGCTGAACAGGCAATAGCCTTTTCTCCAACTATTTGTTAGGAATGAATGATTTTAAGCATTATTAGCCTACATTATATTTTCTAAACAGGAACAGCTATTTTCATATACATACATTTGGTTATTTTATTTGGGCCACTCCAAATGTCACCAAAAAAAAAGCATAAAAACAGTGTCAAACGCTGAAGCATTCTCTGTTAAGATCAACATTTACGTGATTAGATCACAAAACATGTTAACCATGATGTTAAAGTGCTCCAGATTGCACACTAGTATACAGTTATGTCTTATTTATTGTTGAAAATGCAGGTCAGTGTCAGCATCAAGTTTTTAATTGTAGATTTATGAGAGCCAGGAGAGGAGGGTCTTCCCTGATAGTCAGCAAACCCTCAAACAAATAACTGCCACAACTGACTATGTAACAAAAGGTAATCAAGTCAGTGTCTATTTCTGCCTTCTCTCCCAGCCAAATGATTTATGCACACTGCAGTTTTGTTCCAACACTTCAGCATTAAAAAAACATGTTTTCCTGCCGCAATAAGGCTCTCAGAGAAGTCAGATACTTTAGTGGCACTGATAGAGGAAGATGGCGTTGAGAGCGAAGAGCAAGTGAGAGAAAAAAAAAAGACAGAATCAAATCAAAATCTCAGCAGCCTATTCGTGATTTTATGCTTGAGTATAGCTCCCTTCATTTCCTGTTTTCCTTGTTGTTTGTGTAATGCTGCACTTTATTGGTTTTATCAAATTTGCCCCCAGGGGAGTGGAATGTCATGGAGGTTTCCATTGAAACATTCCACAGCTTATTGGCTCCGCTGTGGAGAGGGTGAAAAAACAGCAGGTTAGAAATGTGTTATGTTTTACGCCCTTCTAGTCTCGTCATCCTATCAACCTTCTAGTAGCCTACAGATGTGTTATGTATGGTAGGGAGGTAGCTAAGCAACACACAGGTAAATCACTTACAGTTTTTACCCCACACAGACACCTCAATCCTTAGGACATACAATAATACAGTTGGTTATTATCATTTCATCATAAACCAGTCTGGTAATCTGGCATAATGCAACATTGTAATTCAAGACCAAAATGTACAAGGCCAAGCTAAATGCTTTTGGAATTAACATTTTATATTTGATTTAGTGTCCCCCCCAATATTGTATATTTGGAATGTTCCACATTGCCATAACGTCTGATGTTCCATGATCTTGAACAACAGTTCAGTTTACCGTATATAATCACAGGCATAATCCACTGTATTGCTATAAAGTTGGATTAAGAGCACGTAAAATTCCTTTCTCACATGAGAGCATGCTAGCCATATGGAGGAAATCTGGTGCTGAGTGAGCGAAGTGAGACAAGGAAGAGAGGAACGAAAAGGAAAGGATGTGCTCAAGAAGGGACGCAGGGGAGCATGGCATGTATCACACCCTCTTGTCACTGTAGCAACAGGACTCAATGATGTAGCCACTGGTGGGTTATGGGTGAGAAGCAGCATGTTGAGGGTTGGGGAGTGGCATGGTGAGGGGCGGGGTGGGGTGGGGGAAGGGGCGGGGCGGCACAGGGAGGGGCTGGGTTGCGGCGCAGGGACGGACACGGTGCGGCGAGGGGCAGGGAAGGACACTTAGCAAGTTTGAGTCCACTTACCCACATCCAGGATGTCCAAAGTGATGACATCAGAGGTGGCAGTCCCAAGCTGATTGGATGCCTCCACCCAGATCTCATAGGGAGTAAAGAGGGCCAGGTCACTGGGGATGTAGCACAGGTGGTTCTGCCCCGTGCTGTAGTCATCACATTCTCTCTCTCTCCCGTACCACCTTCACAGAAAACAAGGCAACATAAAACCAATCAAAGCTGTTACAAAATTGTCAGCTACAATGAACTGCCAAAAACCAGACAAATGAAAATCATTTTTAAAGCTTCCTGAAGAACAACAATCTACGATGACAGTATTTATCCTCCAAATGACATCAAGGCCTTAAGTGAGTAAGAGAATGTTTTCCAGGTGATGCATCTATCATTGTTTCTATGCAGAAATGATTGTGCATAGGGTGATCACCTGGGAGATGCTGGAGATCTGTGGCTCTCACCTCAATTTGTACTTGAGGGTGTATTTGGTTTTGATGAAGGTTTCACCCCTCCCCCCAGGGGTCCACTTGCAGCTCAGGTCCTTTGTGTTTCGGGACCAGCAGGTTAGGTTAACTGGCTTCTCTGGTGGCACTGCAAATTAACAGCAAAAACACTTGGTTCTATCAGTAGCTGCTCACAGTGGACATGTGTCACATACAGCTGATAAACACTGTCATTACTAGCTTACAAGTACAAAGGACAATCATGGTCATTCATAATTACTGTTACCCATTAATCAAGGTGGTTTTGATCCCACAACACAGACATCAGTGCAGTAGCTCCTATCAGAACCTGATTGAATGGTCAATCCCATAATTACCCACCAGCACATTACTTAACCTCACACACCAGGCTAGAGGCACTCTCATATCCTCTGAAGAACAGACTATCAAACCCAGATGCAGAGACAAGGTTGTGGTGCTGATCCACTAAACTGAGGTATGATTAGAAGAGTAGACTGAGTTTAATAGAGACATGGGCATGGCTTTTTCTTTCCAAAGACTTTTGCATGAGTTTAGCATGGGCTCTGTTCATACATAGGTCTGATGCAATAGTCACTGTCCTTAACGTTAAGAGACAACAGATTATAGTATGGCAATATAACAGATTTTAAAAGCACAGAAAAGCACAGATTACAATCCTTGTTTCCGGTAATTATGAAATCTCTGTAGGGGGCCTGGAGCTGCTTACTTGAAAAAGTAATGATGCAAACAATGGAATATTTCTGAATCCCTTTCTTGTTACCCGACAACACCGTTTCGGACCTCAGCCATTTTAACCCATCGTCTAAGAAGCATCATGATACAGTTTTCCTCAGTTCTGAGTTTGGTTCAGATTCCAAGTGAAAGGAAGTTAAGTAGAATCTCAATCAACACAGGATCATTTTGATCTGGCACAAACTGTCCCCAGGTGAAACGATTGAGATCTCTCTGAAGTCTGGTGTAACACTTACAGCCTACATAAAGACAGGAGCCAGCCAGGACATGTCCATCTCTGCTGTGACACATCAGGTTGTCCCCAGACTGCTGCTGGGAGCCATTTAAGCGGTGCAGTGTGACACTGAGGGCATTTGGGCTCAGCAGGCCATATGTGGTACTGGAGAGTCTTTTCCCATTCAATGTCCAGTACATAGTGTGGGCAAGCAGTCCCCGCTCTGGGCTGACTGTACATGTGGCGGTCAGGCTGGAACCTATCCACAATGCTGGATCCTGGGGGAAGATTACAGCCACCTCTGAGGGAAGGGACAAAGAAATACTTCATGTGGTCTTCACACCTATGGGTGACAACGGATTAGCACGCACAGGAATACACTTTCATTTGACTATGTTTGTTCAAATTAAATAGATAATGAACCATAAGTAAACTTTCCTCTATTTCTGATTGCAGACACTTGAATTCGGAGAAGAGCTGATAATGTGTATGACCTCAGAGAAATGACGTGGATTTATGGGTCCAGGATTGAAACTGTTAGGGGAAAGCTTCAAGAGGTCAGAGAAGGTTGCTGGTCAAATTCTTGAATGCTTTTCCATCCCCACTATTCCTTTACTCTTCTGCCTCATCTTATGATTGATGCTTCAAGAGAAATGCCTTGAGAAGCATTACTGTTTGAATGTGTTACCACTTGGTTCCTTTGGGAGAGATTCAAGGGTTAATGTGAGGAGGTTTATTAAGTCTTGGTGGGAGGTGGACAAGCTATCTAACATATGGGCCAATATGCTGCTTGCTATGAGTCTGACTTGGCTAAAGAAGACTTGGTATGAGACAAATTGTGCCAAACTCAGCGTGTGTGCTGATATTTCCACTTTAAGACTTTCACAGCAACATTAACTCATATAGCGGTTAGGAATGTTAGATTAATTTCAATAAAGTACATTTACACCAAGTTAAATTTGGGTTAGGTGTAAATGTACTTAACAAATAAAAACAATTCTAATACTGAGCTTTTTTTCACCTGAAACGGAAATGCCTTGTGGTCTAGTTATTCATTTTTAGCTGTAAATCAAACAATTTAATGTAAATAAATCCAAGTTAGCTGCTGGCACAGTTTGTTAGTTTTTCCCACATACTGTGTGGATACTGCATGTATATATAAACATACAATTATTCAACAGGCATTCACTTGATCTGTGACGTCTGCCACTGAATATTTTTCATTATTTCAGGTTAGTTTCATGGCAATAAAACATCTTTCCATCTTACAAGAGACACCTGGCTAAAATATTGTTTATGTAAATGCATAGGCAATGTTTATTCATAAACTGTAAAATACTTATATTAATTCAGAAATGTGAAATGATTCACACCACAGACTGATTCTCATTTTTTACAAAGTATCTAGAAATCTAACAAACTTATAAATAAATAAGTAGCCTATGTCATGTTGAATTTCACTCATATCGGTTCACTCATTATTAAATTAGTCATGTGTGCTTTAATACAGGTTCAAGAATTTGTTAACCTGGCAATTACAAGTCAGTCGGACACCTGCGGTTTGATGGATCAAATGTTTCGTACCTGCAGATAACGTAGGTAACGTGTAATATATAAAAAAAAACCATTGATGAGAATTGTAACACATTAACAGTAAGATTTTTTGTTGATTAATGGGTGGGAATGCGCGCCTCCCCTTCAAATCAGTCTTCTCGTTAGACCCAAATCCGTCGTATGGTAAATTTGATAGTCGGCTTCTCACGATATCACACTTCAATTTTTAACTTACGTGTCGACGAGGAGAACACACGTGCAACAAACAGCATGAGACACAACAAGGAGATCATGTTTCAGATTTCCTTTTTCTTTTTCTTTGCCTCTAGTCTTTTCCCTCCTGACGTTTCTGCTCCAAGACCCGTGGGTTAACACTCCTGTGTTTTGAGAACGCAGTAATGGAAACGCAGTTCTCCAACAACGTTAAATCTACAGTCTAATTCTAACGAAGAAACTGATTCGAACGTCGGAGATCCTTGTGTTAAGTGGGTATGAGTTGATGAACAGTGGTTGTATGAGAGTAACAATACGGGTTGTCTTTAGTTTAGTGAAGGTTTGCTTTGGTGCACGCCTCAACAGCTAAAACATTCAAGTTGATACTTTATTAGGCCCCTCCCTTGTCTTCCCACACACTCCCAAGTCGTTAGTGCTCTTCATTTTGTTATTCCCACCAAAAACGAAAAATAAAGGACATAACATACACGGAATATGCATTTATTTAGAGTATATTCTGTAACTCTGTTAGGAGTTAAGGAATTACTTATTCTTACTTATGGTCAAGGCAGATCATTTATTTTTAATTTAAACAGCATGGGACAGGTGATTCAAGTTCTCTAATATTCCCATTACTCAAAGAGAAAATGTATTCATACAGGTCATATGGCACATTCCAATACTGTATTGCCTAACAAAAGATTACCTTACACAAAATAGTAGAGTCTGAATCAACCTTATAATAAAGACACAAAAGAAATAGCAGTGCAAAAGTGTTTACGTCACTGACAAATGTGTATTCTATTGTAAGAGATGTGTGTGGTGGTACAAAAATATAACCAAGATTGTCATTTTATTCTATTCTTTCATTTTAAGTGTAAAAGTTACTGTTGCATTAGCCAAGTTAATTGTATAAATATAATGAGTAACAGCATGACAAGCTGGATACAAAACACTGTTTTTAAATTGTCTTCTACATGGGACACTTATTAAAAAGCTCTTATTTAGTTCTAATTTAATGTGAACAAATTATTACATATTTTGAAGACTCCCCTAGCTATTCTTGGCAGATTGACTAAATAAAAACAATTTGAATATCAATCTCACAAAATAGTAGTTCATGTTTAAACATTTTCTTTTATAATTAGCATTTTTTTAAGAACCAGTTGGCAAGGTAACACATGACAGCCAGAGTGGCCACATCATGTTATTAAAAAATGTGCCCTTTAATAAATAACTTGACACATCATGGTGGGAAGCATGGCCTCAGAGATACAAACCAAAACTGTCCACAAGAAAGAAATCCAATGAATTTCTGGGTTCCTGAACACTGAAGTTTATTGGTAACTGTGACCAAATATTTTGGAATGTTGGCACAATTCATCATTTTGTAAACCACATAAAACATCTGAAATTAATGGCATTTAGACCTATTTTTTATTTACAACTGCAAAGGACAATCAATCAATCAAAATTGTTTTATAAGGCCCCTTTTACATCAGAGGTTGTGACTACAATAAGTGCTTTACAGATACCCCAAAACCATGAAGAGCAAGCAACAACAGAGTTGATGCACAGTGACTACTGACTAGGAAAAACTCCCTCGTAGGAAGAAACTTAGAGTGGAACCAGAATCTGAAGGATGGGCAGTCCTCCTCTGGCGGTGCAGGGTGAAGATTATAAGAGTAAAACAATACAGCCACCCTAAAACAGAAATTTAAATTTAAAATGTAAATGAATATAATTGGAGGATTTCTGTTGATGTGTAATTTCTTTCCTATGGTATGCTTCAATTCAATATTTTTTTTAGAATAAAAAAATAAAATATTAGCATATTTTCAGGGGAAGTAAATCTTATTCCTCAACAGTTGTCTGGGACATAGATGTCCAACACATTTACTTCACAAAATCTAAATAAAAATGATACAATTCTGTTCTGATCATAGTCAGCCAATACATTACGTAACATTGCTGTAACATTATAATGTTGTGCCAAGTGACCACTGTCTTGGGAAATGCTATGTTGTGTATGCCACGTGTGGTTGTGCCAAACAGAAAATATCTGCCTGCTGTAAGTGAGCCATACACGTCTACTGTGCTATGTCCAGTCAATGAGAACAGGCTGAACATCCTGACATATTTGTAGGCCTAGATATCATTGAAAGAAATAATACTATAATCACCTTTGACATAGTCATGTTGAATGTAAAAACGACAGACAGTAATAGGCTAATGCATGTACAAGATGCACCATGCCATTTGATGTGAATTGTAAAATTGTCAATAGTATTATAGCTCTAAAAGGTTCATTATTTTAAATGTAATTCATGTAAATAGTTTGTTATGTTGTTTTGCCTGCAAGAACAATATTTGTCTTGCATTTCATTAGATTATAGGGTCAGATTTTTAATTACTCAACCTCTCTCCCTGTTTAAATAGTAACTTTATATAGGTAGAGGCAACTTTATGAATTAACAAGAATTGTTTCATTCACCAAATCAAATTTTCTGGGTCATATGCGCAGAATACTACAGTGGCTGCACAGTGGACCCTCGAGTGGAATGTTAACAGGCGCTCAGATCTGAAAAGGAACAAAAAGTTGAAAAACAAGTATTATAACAGTGAGAATAAAAACCATGGAAACAACATAATCAGTTTATGTCTCTTAAGCCAGATCAGGCTGGTTAATTTCTGACCAAGTGAAAATTGGTTTTCCTATCGTATAGACGTTTAATCATATATTTTATGCACTGCAGTGAAGTGCAGAGCGCACATCGAAAGCCGAACGCAGCAGCGTCTGCGTGATGATGTTTGAAGTGACGACACCACGAAACCATGGGACAAAAGATTACCGAAGCAGATAGATATCAGGCTGGAAGCAACATCCATCCGATCTCCGGTGTTCGTCCAGGCTGTGGTGATCAAATCCTTCTTTGAAATGCATCAGTTCAGCGGCAGGTTGTGCGGTGTCTTCACTGTCGTCTCGCTGCTGCTTGCGGGGCTGGCGGCTGGGTCTTCTGATCTATTTGACAACCAACTAGGCGACATCAATTACTGCAAAAAACAATGCCAGATCACAATCAAAAACAGAAGTCCAGCTAAAGTAAGTGATAGCCTACTTACCAACGCTAGAGACCGATTTTGGAGAATTACTGAAAATCTGAATACATTAGGTATACGTCTTCAGTGTGACAGAAACGTTTGTTTCCTTGCTAGATTTGCTACCATAAGTAGTCTACTTTCGACAACGACTACATCCGGAATTGAATAAGGTTTATCGATAACCGATAGACATCCTTTTATCTTTAAATGCTGTCAATCTGTTGTCTAGTGGGCTATAAGGCATCTTCCATGTTTATGCTTGCATGTTTATGCTTTATGCTTGCTCATTCGCATATCAGTAGGTAACTTATCTTTCTGCACTCTGGACATTAGGCCGAAAATATCGTTTTATGACGCATTTCATTTGAATGCTTTTCGCTGCTCTGATCACCCGTTACAGTTCAGAACACCCGTTCTTCAAAAGCGAATTGCAACTTAATGGTTCCCTGTCTCATTGTGAATCGACTTTGGCCTATTTATTTTTCTATGAACCGCGTGCATCATACGCAAATAATAGCCTATTGATTACAGTAGTCTAGCTATGTTTAAATATTCCTATAACGATAACTCCCTCGATTAGGGTGTTATTTTCCCACCTGCTTGCCTATGCTCAGCTCAGGTATGGTTCAGGCATCATGCAGGGCAGTGCAGAACTGCAAAATGGATCACCGTGAACTATGCGGAATCACCTGTTTTCAGAACACTGCACCAGCCTATAGGCCCTAGTGTATGCCTTTGATCCAATAATGAACGGATAAACAAATTAGTGACATTGCTTGGATATGTTTGTTTTATTTTAATTATTAACTATATCTTTCACTTTGGAGTAAATAAACACTTAAATTAACCATGATTTATGAGTCAAGTACCGCTAGATCCGCAATGACCAGGGGAATAACGCAGTACATTGAACGGATGACATACTTGAGAGTGTAAATACGCTTGTAAAACCGTTGATGGTTGGACAGGGAATGTCTTTGTTTCACGTTCCTTTGTCAGTCGCCCGGGGACGCTGTTTCGTTCTGCTTTAGTAGAACCAGGCTGGAAACAATCCTAATCAATTACAGCATTCCATGGCACAACGTTATTTGCACGTGGGCCTGCACGACCCATCATTCTTCACCTCATTAAAAAAATTAGAAATTCATTGTTTTGAAATTGTACAATTGACACACAGTCACCTAAAATTATTACCAGCTTTGATCAAGGTGAACAAAATTGCCTGTATAAAAAGAACAACACAGGTATTGATCTCAAAAACATGGAAAAAATAGGTTCAGCATGAAACATATATAATTTCATTTGCATTTACATTTAACTTTTTAAGTACATGTCAGCATTAGAGATGTTTGCATACTTCCAGGGCATCATATTTCATTTGGATACAAAAAGAGTTAAACATGCATGTAGAACTTATTTGCATGGGGAAAGACCAAGAACACACAAATTAAAAGAGCATTGCAAAAAACAAAGAAGTATATATACCAATTACCACTATCAGGGCAACATTTTAATATTTTCAAACAATGGAACAATAGAGCATGCAAGTGCATCTTGCTTCCATGCAGCGAGGAAGATGGTTCAGGAAGCAAAGAAGAATCCAAGGGCCACAGATGGAGAGTTACAGAAATTGGTTGAATCTTTGGGTTATCAGATCCCCAAATGATTTCATGGACTGTGTACATAGCCTGAGAGAGAACAACAGAATTTGTCCTGGAATCATTGTAACGGAATGGTCCGGATTGTCATTCCGGTGTTACAAATTTTCGGGAAGCGGCGTTCTGGTTCCTTTTATAGGCAAGCCTTTACTAACGCACACATTTTCATAAGCATAGTCTAGTGTGTGCGATTGGTCAGTTCCTGCACTTGTTTTAACCCATGTCAAGCACTGCCTGGAATTTATATAAAAGTATTGGCACTTGGATTTGGGCTGTGTGCTGTGGTCAGATGAAATGAAAATAGATCTCATTGGCAATGTTGATAGATTGATGCCTGTACAGGAAAAAAACTCATACCTGTTGTAAAATCTGGTGGTAGATATTTTATGTTATGGGACTGTTGATCACGCATGACTGCGTGGCCACACACAGCTCCAACATCATCCTTAGTTTGTGGACGACACTAGCATCCTGGGTCCCATCTCCAACAATGAAGAGACCGCTTACAGAGAAGAGGTATGGGACTTGGTGCCAGGATAACAACCTTTTTTCAACGTCAGCAACATTAAGGAGATGATCGTGGACTTCATGAAGCGGCAGAGGCTGGGTCATTCTCCCATACACCCCCACTGTCTGTCCCTGTCCTTGTCCATCTCCGATCTGGACTTGACTTAAATAGACTCTGGGCTTTGCCCACATGTATCGATTAACTATTACAATTTGGACTCTTAATATTTTCACCCGGCTCAGCCAGAAGAGGACTTGTCACCCCTCTGAGCCTGTTTCCTCTCTAGGTTTCTTCCTACATTTCGGCCTTCTTATGGAGTATTTCCTAGACACTGAAGTTTAACACTACTGTGTTTCCTTCTCTGGGTATAAGGCCGGGTGTTTTGTAAAATCACTTTGTGACAACTGCTGATGTATAATGGGCTTTATAAAATAAATTAGATTTATTGTCTTTATACAATAAATTTGATACACATCAATGGAGCTGAAATGGAGAGAGTCTCCAACTTCAAGTTCCTTGGTGTTTTCAGCAAAGATGACCTCACCTGGTACAGGCAAACAGACTCGGCAGAGAAAACTGCCCAAAAGCGACTATACTTCCTAAGGAGAATAAAGAAGTATGGCTTGTCTGCAAAAACTCTCACCAACTTTACAGGTGCACCATTGAAAGCATCCTCTCAGGCTGCATTACTGCCTGGTACGGCAGCTGCTCCGCTGCTGATCGAAAGGCCCTCCAGAGGGTGGTGAAGTCTTTGGAGCGCTTCATCGGCTGCCATCTCCCCTCCATGCAAGGCATCTGCCATACACAATGCCATAGGAAAGCACTGAACATCATAAAAGACCACAGCCAGGCTATGGTCTGTTAACACTGCTGTCATCTGGTAGATGTTACCGGAGCATCAGGGCATGCATTTCCAGACTCATAAACAGTTTTTCCCCTCAGCAACACTGGTCTATGATCATATTGATCACATAAACATTTCAAATGTTCGGATGTCTTTCTATGTACATTGAATATACATTAGAATATTTTAATGTACCATTAATGGGCATGTTACACTAATATTTAATATTTCTACATAGTGATCATTTACCCCATTCTTCACTCTTTGGAATTGCTGCTAGATAACATTGTTATGTATATTGTTGCTGCGTAGATGTTGTGTGTCATGTCACATGAATGTAATACTATGTTATTTGCTGTATTTGATAAATAAAAAAAATTTACTTTTAAAACATCGTTTAAACCCTCAGAAATTTTGTTCCTTTATTTTTATTAATACATGTAGAATTCCTTTAAAAGATTTGCAATTTAATTTAGCTATTTGCAATTTAATTTGAAAAGATTTGTCAGTATAATCAAAGTTGAAAATACAGCAATGTTGGCCTTTTATGCTATTTCTAATTATTACTGTTTTAGATAGCATGTCAAAAGAGCTGGATAGTAAAAAAGAGAGATTCCGTTTCTCTTGACAACTTCTGTTGACCTGATATTTTACAATATTTCTATGCTTTTATCAGACCTCATTTGAAAGAACAAACGGACACGCCTACTTTCAAACAGCTCTTCTGAATTTTGTGTACCTCACCAATGAGGAATTCCACCAACAATTTACTGAATCCACAATTCCTTTGTAGCCCAATCAGTGTGGTTCTAACAACTGTTTTTGTAAGAAGATTTGGGAGGACATTTCTGTGCTGGAATTTAATCTCACAAATCGATTGGAAGTCACCGCAATGTCATATTGTAGCTTAGACTCTCTTTGGTGAAGTGGTTTGTCACACTTGTTTAGCTCACACTGTCTTTAGTTTTATTGTCTTATCGGAATTTTTTGCTGTAAAGAAACGTGTGGCCTCCCTCCATTGCGATACCATCAGGGAATTTAAGAAGTTCCAGGATATTTTTATCCAAAACCTGGTTGTCTCTACCGGGCATCTGAAACTTTACCTCAATTCCATCTTCAAGCAAGAAGTGTCCCCACAAGAACACATCAAAATCATTAATGAACCACAATCAAAATGTTGCCATGGCCATCTTAGGCCCCGGCCTTGAATCCCATTGAAAACCTGCAGTTGGAATTGAAGAGGGCATTCCATACGTGCAAACAGAAGTATCTCAAGGATTGGTGAAGAATCTGTATGGAGTAATGTTGTAAGAACCCTTTCAGTGTGTTACAAAATGTATCAGAAAGGCTCAGTGCTGTTATCCTTGCAAGTGGAGGGTGCACAAAGTAACCATTCCTTTCACTTCCACTTAAGCTGTTTGAAGGGATTGTAATATTATACTCCTGAAGAGCACATCAAAACAACAGATTTCCTTGCAATTAAATGGTGCAAATTTACCACCAAATAAAATTGTATATATTTTTTGTCAATTCACATTATAATTAACATGGCATGTACTTTCATATCTAGTTGTCATGTAATATTAGCTAAACAAATGAGCTTGTGTCCTACTGCACTTGGATTTTTTATAATTAATTTCTAGCTACCGTAGGCTATGTACTTGAGCAAATGCACCCTATACAATGGCTTTTAAAAATATTCGCCCCACTTGTACTATTCCACATTTTGTTAAAACATCAAATCAAAATGGATTTTATCAGTCTCTGATGAACACAAAAAGTTCACAATGTCAAAGTAAAAAATACAGTCTGCATCTTGTTCTAAATCAATTACAAATATTTAACAGGAAATTATTGATTCACCGCCTTTGCTAGGACACACCTGAACAAGATGTGGCGCAACCAATTGTCTTTAACTATCTTGAAGTCACATAATTATTTGAATGGAATCCACATGTTAGCAGTTAAGCTGTTTCACATGATTTCCGGTAAAATACACCATTCTTAAAAAAAAAAAGATTATGAAGACAAATTAAAATTTAAGCAAATCTGGAATAAGTTCCTTCAAAAGCATCAGTCAGGGTTAGGATGAAAATGTCTGAGTGAATATCTTCATTATTAGGAAATATGGCACAGCTGTGAACCTATCTAGAACAAGCATCCTTATGCGAGAAGAGCGCTGGTCTGGAGGGCCAAGAAGAGGCCTATTGCAACTCTAAATAAATCCAAAGGATTTGGTCTTCCACAGCTGAGCTGGGAGACACTGCATGTACTCCAACAATAGCCTGAGTGCTTCACAAAAGTGGCCTTCATGGGAGAGTGGCCAAAAGAAAAAAAACTGCTAGAGTTTGCCAGAAGGCCTGTGGGAGACTCTGAGACTAAGTGGGTGGAGATTCTATGGTCTGATGGGACCAATATAGAGATTTTGGGCAAAAAGGATGCATGAGTACAGAGAAATCCTGAGGGAAAACCTGCTGTGGTCTGCAAGAGACCTGGAACTTGGGAGAAGATTCAGCTTCCAGCAGGACAGTGAACCCCCCAAATATCCACATTTAAAGGTCCCGGATCTCAATCCAATTGAGAATAAATGTAAAGACATGAAAATGCATGTTTCACCAAAGGTCCCCATCCAACTTGATGGGACTTGAGCAGTTATGAGAGGAAGAATGGCCAAGAATTGCTGTGTCGAGATTTGGGAAGTTGGAGTAGTAGACTTATTCAAATAGACTCATGGTTGTAATTGCTGCCAAATGTGTCTCTACAAATTATTTTACTTAACCTAAACGGGGTGAATTCTTATGCAATCATGTTTTTCTATTTTGTATTTGTAAATAATTTACAATAATTTGTAGATTTTATTTTTCATTTTGACATTATGGACACTTATGATGAACCGCGGCATAAATTAAATTAAATCCTTTTTGATTTCTTATTGGAACAGTCCAAAGGGGTGAAAACTTTTGAGAGCCACTCTATGCAACTTGGCAGGCTTAGCTACATTAAACCACACATAGGATATCTGCTATGTTTAAATAGTCATAAATAATGTATTCCATATATAATGTACTCCTATGTTTTTTTTTCTCTCCTGAAGGACTCCATACTGAATGCATGTCACCGCGGTTGCCGTCTCTACTCCATATGTCAGTTTGTCAATGGCAATGCTGGCTTCAACACCAGCCGAGAGGAGTGCGAAGGAGGTAAGACAGTCAGACCACCCAGCTCGATAGGACAATTTGAAAAATAAAATGACAGTTATATTACCTCTGGAGATCTGGTGACTAAAACAGAGCTTTGTCTACTTCCTGCATGTGGTGACACCCTCCGGTATTTGGTTCCCAATTGCTGGTGGGTTTTTGTAATAAAAAAAGACTCCATTATTGAAAGAGATTAATTTTTTGCTCCATTAAAGATTCTAACAAGATCCTGGTTCTTTCAAACAATCTCTTATCGATAGAGGCAGGTGTGTCCACCCCAAAGTATCCTTCACAAAGTATGGGATCACAAAGACATCTTTCCTAATCAATGAAAGAAGGTTTGAAAGAAACCAGCTGGTTGATGACTCATTATTGGATTACTTCATGCAGAAAAATATATAATCTTTCTTAACAAAGCATACAGGCAGACTTGGGATTATTTATAGCTTTCATTTGGATACCCATTAGCTACAGTCCTGACAAAAGCAGCAACCCCTCTTTCTGGGCTAGACAGAAAATATAGAACATATATGATACAAATATAGAATATATATCATACAAAAACATGAAAACCTATGTTTGCAAATGAAGGAACAAAATAAATAATACTAATGATAATGATATTGGACATAGAGCTGTCCCCTGCGTTCAAGTCAGCATTTGATTCAATCTTAAATAAACAGGTTCAATTACATCCGTTAAGTTGCAACATGAAGCCACCCCCAGCAGAGAAGCTGAATAAATATATTTACTCCTTCTCAGAGCAAGACTGCACGGTAGGAGAGCAACAGATTACATGTAATAGATATTTAAAAAAAAAATTATTAATATACTAAGAACACAACTTTGCCAGAAGAAAACTAGGATATACTTGGGGTTTTCTTTAATGCTTTCCTATTTCAAACCAAGTCTTGTTTGCGTACTTACTCTATGTCTGAATTATAACAGAATTATAGATAATACAACTCAAATACTGCATTACCTTACATTTTATGGGATGAAAATGCAACAAATATTAAATGTATTACCATATTAGGCTATAGAGAATGTGTTGCAATCTTTGCTATGTACAGGAAGGCAATTGATTCTGCTTTCTCTAGACTAGTCGAGTACTATCTCTAGCTGAAATTGGCTTCTTATACTGTATGTTTGTTAAACTTTAAGTGTAGGTGTTAACAACACTTTATTTCTGTATTATGCATATCATTTGAATATCCATGAGAGTTATCAGATTTCACAAATTTGGAAATGTAATCGGAAAGTTACATGGCAGTCTTCCAGAATACGATAATGACAGCCTTGCTTTACATTAACAGCATTGCTCTACTGAGACAATTGTGGGTGCATTTCTTGGTTTTTAAGCTTTACTGAATATCAGGTTCCATTTAAAACTTCACCTCATTGCTATTTACTGCCCTGAAGGGGTTTCTGACCAATTCCCTGGAAACATTTTGCCGCATGCCAACCTTAACAAGTCTCTAATGGTTTTATCCTAGGCATTGGACTCGTTCATAAAATTGAGAACACCATCTTTTGGGCAAATTAAAAATGAAAATTTGGTGCAAATCTCTGGTTCCATCTTAAGGTCTTAGAATCAGATGACCAGTTTCTCTGGTTCCATCTTAATCATCTTAGAATCAGATGACCAGTTTCAAACTCCAGCTAGACAAACTCAGTTTCAAACTCCAGTTTCAAACTCCAGCCTGCAGTAATGTTTTATATCACAGAGAACAGTGGTGTATGGAATCCTAAATAAATAAAATTGGATATAATGTAGGAGTAAGGCCTGCGAAGGTCTAAATTCAATGGCTTAAGATATTTCTTAAGCACTAGTGCAGAACTTTATAAAACCCTTAGCTGTGGTGTGTACAGTTGCTTTGAAAACTATTCAGACCCTTAATTTTCTCCACATATTGTTGTTATATAATTCATTTTGACTTGATTTTATGTGTTTTTTGCCATCAAAATATATAACCCAGTTTCCAAAACATTTGGGACACTGGGTAAAATGCTAATAGAAACAGAATGCAATGATGTGCAAATCATTTATTCCTATATTTAATAGAAAATAGTACAAAGACAACATCCAATGTTGAACCAGAAAAGTGTTCTTGTTTTTAGAAAAATACATGCCCATTTGGAATTTGAAGCCAGCAACATGTTTAAAAACAATGTGTTACATCACCTCTTCTTTCACCAATACTCTGTAAGTGTTTGGAAACTGAGGAGACCAATTGCAGTAATTAAAGTGCAATGTTTTTTACATTCTTGCTTGTTATAGGTTGTCAACCATTTGGATTCTTCTCCTTTGTCGTATTTTTTGTTTCATAATTTGCCAAATGTTTTCAATTGGTGACAGGTCTGGACTCTTACTACAGAGCCATACTGTTATAATACATGCAGAATGTGCCTTGGCATTTTCTTGCTGAAATAAGCAACGCCTTCCCTGTGAAAGACGCAGTCTGGATGGCAGCATATTTTGCTTCTGAACCTGTGTATATTGTTTATAATGGTGCCTTCACAGATGCAAGTCACCCATGCTGTGTGGACTCATGCACCCCCATACAATCTCGGATGCTGGTTTTTCAACTGTGCACTAATAACAAGCATAATGGTCCCTCTCCCCTTTAGTACAGAGGACACGGCATCCATAATTCCCAAATGAATTTCTAATTTTGATTTGTCAGGCCACTGGACAGTTGTTCACTTTGCCTCAGTCCATTTTAACTCAGCTCGGGCCCAGAGAAGGTGGCCGCGTTTCTGGATCTTGTTTATATTTGTCTTCTTCTTTGCATGGAAGAGTTTAACTTGCATTTGTGTATGCAGCGATGTACTGTGTTCACAGACAATGGTTTTCAGAAGTGTTCCTGAGGCCATGTAATGATTTCCACTACAGAATTGTCTGTTTTTAATGCAGTGCTGCCTGAGGGCCCGAAGATCACGGTCGTTCAATATTGGTTTTTGGCCTTGTCCCTTGCGTAATTTGACGTTGAGAAACATTATTCCTATTATTCCTATTTGCCTGCTTAGTCTTTCACAGAGAGTTGAATCACTCCCCATCTTTACTTCTAAAAGGCTCTTTTTACACCCAATCATGTTACTGACCTGATGCCAATTAACCTAATTTCTTGTGAGATGTTCCACCGGGTTTTAATATTACATAACTTTTCCAGTCTTTTGTTTCTTCTGTCACAGCTTTTTTGGAATGTGTTGCTGGTATCAAATTTTTACTGGGCATATATTTTTCAAAAAAACAGTATATTTCTCAGTTTATACTATTTTCTATTGAATATAGGTTTTAAATGAATTGCACATCATTGTATTTTGTTTTTCTTTACATTTTATACAGTGTCCCAACTTTTTTGGAAACGGGGTTGTACATAATACACAGCCTTGGCTGTGTACTTCTGGTTGAATGGTTGTTTAAAGATGTATCTTGACAATCTTCACACTTACCCATTCAAGTGAATGGGTAAGTGTGCCCAACTGGTATTGCATGCCTCAACTGAATTTTATCTCTGAGATCTACGGAGAGTTCCTTAGACTTCATGGCATGGTTTTTGCTTTGATGTGCATAGTGATGCGTGCAACTTTATATAGACAGATGTATGCTTTTCTTAATCATGTCCAATTGAATTGAATTTGCTTAAGTCATTGGAGTGTCATGGCAAATGGTCTGAATATTTGTGATTATGGTGTATTGGGTGTAGACCGATAACAAATTAAATCAATAACACATCAAAATGTGGAGAAAATGTAGGGGTCTAAATACGTTTCAAAGTAACGGCAATATATCAAAAACTCTGGAGGTTCTTTATTGCTTATACGCCTTTTAACAATGCAATTAGAACAGTAACAATTACTTTTTTATCATACATGTGTTCTATCGTTTTATATACCACAGCTTTTAGGCAATCAGTATCCAAGATTTGAACCACCGTGGACCACATGTAGTATAAGTATAAACAGGATGAGCAGTTTAATGTAGCAACAATGCCAAAACAATTGAATGTGGCAACATGACAAAAAGAACTAACAACCAGATTTTTGTCTAGACGATAGTGGATAAATGACATTTTATGAATGTACTTACCTACATATAAAACTATTTGATATTTTGTTAATAAAAGCAATATGGGCTCAAATGCAGTGCTAAATTAGGAATGGAGACACTGGTAAATAGTTTTTACATCATGTCTTCTAAAGACAGGGTTATATTTTTACCGTTTACACTTTTTGGACTATTGCGTGACAAAGTAGGATAGAAATTCCTACTGTAATTGAAAAAAAGTAGAATTAAATTCATACTTTAATTGATGTAAAAAAATATCCACCTCCTGACTATTTTCCCATCTCTCTCTTGCTCCTTTTTTCACCTCTTCATGTTCTTTCTCTCTTTGTAGCCTGCCAGGAAGCTTACAGCAAGTTGCTGGAACAGGAGGCATGCAGCACTGGTTGTGCCAGCCAACCCTCTGAACCAGAGATCAAGAGGAGGAAGGTGAGCACAGTTACACCGAAGACATTTATTAGGCCTCTCTGTCTCTCTCTCTCTCACACACGCGCACACGCACACGCACACACGCACACCTTTCTCTCTCCCAAATGAACACACCTTCACACTGTGTCACCATACTACGTATGTCATAGTAAACAAAGGGACCTGAACTCTGTGTTGCCTGTTGTCTCCTTCAGCTGAAAGCCATGGCGCACCGTCCCAAGCCCCCCTCTGTGATGGAGACTGTGTCCAGCTGGTGTAACGACATTGTCAGCTCTGCTCAGAGCTTCATCTCCTCTACCTGGACTTTCTACCTGCAGGCTGACGATGGCAAGGTGGTCGTCTTCCAGGTAAGACGCAGTCTGTGTCGGGCACTCGGCGGGGGAGCTGGTGTTCATTTTGGGAGTGTCCCGAACTCGACGGCACAGCTTGACATCAACCCTCGGGGGGTTTGCAGAATAGAGAACCTTCCTCAGACATGAGGGTTAAAAGAGTGTTTTGTATCAGTACTATACATGTGTATTGAGTATTAAGCGACCGGCTGGTGGAGTCTATGGTCGACAACCACAGCGATCTGTAAATCCAGATAAAAAAAGAGAGGCAACGTGAAATTACCGACAAAACATTCTTCATTCAGTGTCTTTTTGTAGCCTTAGGTGTGATGGATGGACGCCTGTGTTTTATGGCAGTGACATACTATAGCTCTGCGCTTGCAAGCAGGCCTGTGTTTAGTGGGCAACTGGCTGGCTGCCAGCTGCTTGACAGATTGACTGGGGGTAAAGAAACAACAGAACACTAAGGCTGAGGGACAGCTAAAAGAGAAGCCAAGCCACCTCTACAATACAAATCACTACTGCAGACGTTCAGACTGAGTAGCTTCTGCAGAAGGCTGGATAGGGTATGTCAGGGTACAAGGACTCACTTGGAGGACAGAGCCTTAGGCGTGATACAAAGAAAACTTAGAAGACCCGCAGTGCTTGCAGTTTGTCCAGAATATGTAATCATTTTTGCACTAAACTTTTGAACAGGGCAATTCCAGACAATCAAAGTGAACACGAGCCAAATAAATGTATTAACAAGTTCTTGAGAGTTTTTTTTTGGAGACAGTTAGAGAAACACTGTGTGGACTGAATGGCACCTGGTCTTAGTTTTGAATAGAAAGTAAATTTGGGACTAGGAATTTGTCTTTAAATCAATGTACTGAATGAGTTGTTCTCTCCATTCACTTAATCGGTTAATTAAAGAAATGTGAATATAACTTTGGAAAATAGATGGAAAACCAGATGGAAATTGAGGTATTTTGCTTTGGGAGGTACACATGTAGAATTGAGACTGGTTCCAAGCACTTTTTAGGCTTTAGCTCACAGGGCTAATGTGGTCTTGATACACACAACCATCTGGAGATTGATATCCGGCCTGTCACAATTAGGCTTAAGTTCAACATGACGCAGACCACCTGGGTCCTATATTAATATGGGTTTACCCACTAGTTTTTTCCAAACAGTTTGTGTTTGGATGCAAATGTGATCAAAGCGGCTTCTCTGACTGCTCCAGGCCAGCCACCTGGATCTGAGGGCTGCAGTCTGCGTCCCGGTCTTGCAAGCAGCAGATCCTCCGTCCCTGTAGCTGCCTCTCTGAGCGTGGGCAGAGCTCCAGTTGGGTAACATCCATCCGTCTCTTGCCCACGTTTGACGTGGGATAAGTGGAAGCCTCCTTCTTAATCACACTTACTCATGCCATCCCAGCCTCCCAGTGTTCCAGGAGTGCTCCTCCAAGGTAATCAGGGGGAATCAAACTGTTTCCTCTGGGCTGACAGGGAGTAAACACAGCGGACATGGCCCTCTCATCACTGATTGGGGGAGAGTGCTTGTTTGGAAAAGAGGTTGGAGTCTTGTTTCAATTTCTTCTGTGTCCAACATGCACACGATATGGGGTCCCCCCTTGAAAGAATCAGTGAGATATGGAGATATTATTTCTATGACATTCCCCTGCCTTTAAAAGGAAGTGAACCCAAATAAAAGCATTTATAAAGGAACGGAGATGGTTTTGAAACGGATCCCTCCGTCCAATGCTCTCAGAGCCTCTGAAGCTGGAGCACCTTTTGCATTTTGTGCCATAATGCATGACAGATGTCTGTCAGGAGGCAGGCCTGCTCTTACTGAAGCCCCCAGTCCCCAGTCTGCAGCCAATGACTGCCAACCACCTCATAGCTTCACGTTGCCTTTGCCACCAATGTTACATCTGTGTCCAATGCGCTTAGTAAAAGCACTGCTATCGATGAAAGTTATTGGGAAATGACTTAGACATTCAGGTAAAACTATCGTTATTTTCTAAGAGGCAGACCCATCACAAGCCTTATTGTCTACCACACACACTTAATATAAGGAGAACCATATAGGGTTCATCGTGTTGGCCCCACTGGGGAAACGTTTTTTGTGCTAGCTGTGTTGCATAGGTTTCAATCTACAACCATCCATGAAGGGTTCTACATTGATCCTTATATGGTTCTATCTAGAGCCCTGTACGAAGGGTTCCACCAGATGTGATTAGCCTTAAAAACTAAATGTATTGTGTGTATTGTAAATCTTGCTTTAAAGGCCTAATGTACATATACACAGTGGTATGAAAAACTGGTTTACGGGAAGCATCTGGCCTACGAGTCACATTTTGCTAGCCTGCATAGGGATGTTTTTTTCTCATTGAAACCCAGCCAGAGTTACGATATCCTACAAAGTGGAATTGTTACTCACTTACAACCATTATTTGGAATGACTGACAGCCGGGATATGGGGGATTTTATACTGAGACTACCTCAATCATCTGTCACTGTGGTGGAAAGCCTAAGCGATTAGAGCATCACTACAGCAGTCAAACTGTTGCTCTAGTCCCTCACTGTGAAAATTCTGTTGCTCTGTCCTTCAGAAAGGAGGTACACCGGGCCCCCAATGTGCCTGCCTCCCGCGAGTCAAAAGCAGAAATGACTTCTGGTGGCCCGGTATTCAACTGATGACTAAACTAGTTGATTTCTTTAATTGAATCGTTTTAATCTGCACTGGAACAATCGCCACAAAATGCTGTCCGTAATTTCCAAACGTTACTTTATTTAGAGAAATGCTAATGATTTTCTTTAAAATGTTCTTTCTTTAATTTTCTTTTACATTTTTGTTACTTTTGACCTGTGAAATATGGATGGTTCTACAAGGACAATCGTCAGATTTTCAGGTGCACAGTATGAGTATTTGCAATATATGAACAGAGGTGATCAGGTACTTTTTGTCTCAGAGTAAGACAATACTTGTTTCATTCAAGCTGTTCCTATTGATCGGCTAAAATGTCAGATTCACTCAGCAGCAAAGCCTCCTCTTACCTGGAGTACACAGAGTTTAAAGGGCTCAGTAGAGGGTAACCAAAATCCTCTTTTAATGAGTTCTCGAGGGGAGCCAGAAACACTGTCTCTATAATGAAAGGCACAATCATGCCTCTGCGAGGTGTGTGTGTGTGTGTGTGTGTGTGTGTGTGTGTGTGTGTGTCTGTGTGTGTCTGTGTCTGTGTCTTTACACACATAGGGTAAATCTCTATCTTCACACACCGATGCACGTTAGCTAACTTACAGTAGTGTACTATTGCTGTTTTTAAGGTCTTCTTCCAGAGATATTTTACAAGTCAAGTGACCTTTTCATTCCCCAGAGCTGGTGGACCAATTGGTATAGCCTCAGCAATAGGCAACCATGGGGTCCTTTAAATGACCTTAGAAAGAAAAGCTGATTTATATTCTACCAGTGTGAAGAAGAACAATCTGGCCATTTGTAATAGGTACACCAGTTGTTCATGAAAATGGATTGCTCCAACAGACCGTGAGTTACGTGGCCATAACATCAAGCAGTCAGACAGTTGGCAAGGCACTCAGTTACTGTATTATTGAACTTTGGGTGCTGTCAAGCCCAAAAGGGATCCAGAAAATGTTGTCGAAACCACTCACTTTCAAACTTCGAATTTCATGAGGTATGACAGTGATTTTACTTACTAAAGATAACACATCCAGATCAAAATACAAGGCTTCAGTTTTTTTCTAATTATTTGGAAAAGTCCAGGAATTCTTTAATTGATGATTGTGTTAGATGTGCTTGTTTCAGTTATTTTTGAAAGACTGACATCCAGGGCTTTTAATGCACAATAGTGTCTACAGTATAGCAAGAACAAAGGGATGGAAAAACATCCAGTCAGTAGCAGATGAGGAGCTGGAAGAAGAATGGCAAGAATCTGACAAGCTAACAGATGGGCCAAAACACGGCAAAAAAAGAGGTTTCAGCACTGTTCAATCTACACCTCAGAGAGATGTCGTTCCATGTCTGCAGGAATTGGGGGTACTGGGAGTACTGGGGGTGCTGCATCTCCCCTGTAGTAGCCTCAGCACTACCCACTGCGGGAAAGGAAGAATGCGAAGTGCGTCGCCAGGGCCAATATGCGCACTCCGTCTGTCCATCCAGCGAGACACGCATCAATACAGCCAATCAGGTGCTTGTTACTGTGGACGGTGGGCATGCGTCATCCGTCTGTTTCCAACCAGCAGCCCCTGATCAAAATATCATCCCGCGGCTACGCTCAGTTGAACCATTACGCGGTGTGAATAATTGGCTTGATTCTAGTACTGGGTTGTAGCATTTGGCGTTTTGGAAGTCTGTCTTCATTTTGCAGATGGCTGAGGTAGACACTGCCTGGCCTACAACAGAACATACTAAGAAAGTAACCTGCAAGTACTGCCATTTTTTGTGTGATTGTGGTCACATTCTCTACACCTAAAAGAGCAGCTGCGTCTTTTCAGATGTACCTGTTCAAGTGATCTTAGTTAAAGCCTATGTTATAAACTCACCGTTTTGAACAATTCCGTTTTTGTAAATGTTCTCAGTGAATCATTGCATGCACTGACAACTTCCCTTTGGTTGCGTTTCCACCAGAGCCAGCCGGAGATGGAGTACACTCTGCCGGAGTTGCAGGCTCCCCGCTCCAATGTGGCAGACAAGCCGTGGCCTCAGGTCCACTCCCACACACAGAGACCCCATGGTGAGCAGTTGAGTGACTACAGCGCTGTGGTCCACAGCTCGGTTACAGACTGACATGCAACAGACACAACAATGAGAAATGTACATGAGGACATAAGAAAATACAATTCGCTCTGTTGATATCAGAGGGCTGAAATTAGCATGCATATGTTACACGTTACAAGCTCAATTACTCCTCAGTGTTCACTTCTATACAGGAGTTAAAGGGCATGGGGAGAAGGGAGTATCCAGGGGAGGAGGAAAGGGGAAGCACCCAGCGGTCCAGCAGCATTCAGATGACACCAGCGCTGAGCATGACTTCCTGGGCTGCATGTCAAGGTGAGGACATACTGAACAGGCACAGTGGTTCTCAGCCCTCTCCTGGAGCGCCCTGGCATCTCACGTATTGTAGCCTTGAACTGGCTAACCTCAGTCCAAGTAGTCAAGTGACTGATGATTAGTTGGAAATTGGCTTCAGGTGTGCTAGCTCTGGAATACCTCTAAGAGCCTAGTTAGACTTCAACAATCCCAGGGTGAAAGCACTTTCTACATGGAATGGCTGGGGGTCCTCCGGAGGGGTTTAAGAACCGCTGATTTAACCAAATCGACCCCTCCGGGTCCTGTAATTTATTAGTTTAGTTAGGGCCTGTGTCATCACCTAACCCCTGTTCCGTCAGGCGCTCCGGGCTGCCGCGCTGGATCTTAGCCGCCTGCCTCTTCCTGTCCATCATGGTGATGCTGTGGCTGAGCTGTGCCAGCCTGGTTACGGCACCAGAGCAGCACATCAAAACACAGGTAGATTTTTTTTGTATTTGAAAAGTGAAATGGCTAAACAGCAACGGTCCTGCAGTCTCTGTTTGTTAGTATGAATTGTTAACTCGCTGGAGTGTTACGTCGCTCAGCATGTGTTTGCCTGGGAGGGGATAAGGCCTAAACACAATGGGGAAAATGTCTGTTTGTTGGAATTAATGACTGATTATTTATTCCAGCTGAGTATCAACGGAGACAAGGAGTTTCTAGATGACATCCAGAGAGTTAGCCCCTACCACCTGACTCCCGTGATCGCTGTAGCTATCGACCAACCAGAGGAAAGCGAGGAGGCGGGACCACTGCCAGTCAAGGTTGACCTAAACAAGACTTTTCTCTAAGAGGGTCAATCGCATTGAGATTAGTGTCTTGGTTAACAATATCGGAAAATGCTCCCTCAGAAAAAAAGGGTTGCAGGGGTGGAAAGACACACATATTTTTTTCTTTTAGAAATGCATGAGCCCATCTCTTCAATGTTGTTTTCTCTAGTGAGTCTGCCCATCCTATAGCTTGTTATGTTTGTCTCTGTGTAGAATACTAATTTTCAAGATTCATACTGTCAATTGGTGGATTTCACTAAGAGCTCGGAGATCAATTTGTCAACACCACCTACATACCGTTTTATATATGACAGTGCAATTGCTTAAGGCTTATTTAATAGACAGTTAAACTATATTAAATGTAACTACTTTGATCAGCCTATGAGTAGGTCAAGGAGAAAAGGTAAGCTTAACGCTTTCCTGGCTTTTGATGTCATGGGGGAAAAGGAAAGGACAAGGACTGGAATTCAGATTGAAGGTGAATTACAATATATCTCATGCTCTTACATTCTTTTGGAATTAATTGGTGACTTGCAAAGAGAAAAGATATTGAGATATTCAAAATGCTTTGACAGCTACAGTACATTGTGAACACTGCAGAGGACAATAGCTACCAGTGTTCAACCTTTTGATGTTCTGCTTGATCATCATTAATGTGAACTAGGAGAAGCAAATATCACCTAAAAGAAGGATATACGTTGTGTTTATCATTTTCCTCACAACGCCTGAAGGGGAATTCAGAGATCAGATGTTCTACTCATATCATTGAATTTGACATTTGACAGAAAAAGGATATGAACTAAAATTATGTTTGGCACAGCTGCGTGCGTGCGTGCGTGTGTTTGTGTGTGTGTGTGTGGAAGATCAAAACAGTAATTGGTGCTGAATTAAACTGGAAGTTAACCGCCCAATCATTGTGTGTATTTATTTATGCCTTTTTGTATTTATTCAGAATCAATAAATGTAAATGCTCTTCTATCCAAATTTGTCCTAGTGCAACAACTGTAATATGACATTGTACTCCTTTTATTATTACTAAATATCCTCAAGGATTAGGATGTGCCATGCGCTTTATGATAGCAGACTGTTTTGTAAGAGCACATAGCAAAGGGATGACCAATGTGATACACAATGCAAAGCTTTTAGAATAGTCCTTTGTTATGAACCTAAATAATCAATGAGATTTCATTTCTCTCTTCAGTGTTGTTGATGTCCAGTTAAGCTACTGTACCTTTTAATTTTGCTTGGTCACAGTGCATGCTAGTATGCTACAACAGTAAATAAAACCACTAATTTCAGTATGGCAGGAAACTAATGTGAACTTAAGATTTTTTTTGTTTTCTGTTTAAATGTTGAATAGGCTGTTTTGTTCTCATTATAAGCTCATGATTTAGGGAAAGAGGCAGTATGGACTTACTGTGCATATATAAGCCGTTCAATATCCGTCCTGTTTCTAGTGAAGGTTATACCTTAACTGTAACATTTTAATTTATTTGTTTTCAGTGAAAGACATGACATGATGAATAAAGTGTTTTCATGTTAACCATGGCGATTACATAATGGGTTTTGTGTCACTGTGCTCATGTTGGTCATCGGAATTATAAATGAAGTATTTTTATCGACAATATATCAAAATAGTCATTCTATTTGTCAATACACTATCATTGAGGATGTGTAAAAACGGTCTAAACTTTATCACAAGATCTCCCCAGACTTTTCTGTGTTATTTCAGAAACTCTGTACTCCCCTGTGAGACATTTCAGTTGCAGGGAAGGGAACCACACCAAATGCATCTGGAACTCATTAGGAACCCTTCTGTCCAGACAAAAGGCACACATTAGAGTGTGGCTGACATGTTTTTTCCCTGCTCCATTTATAGCTTGTAAAGGGGTCAGTTAGTTGGTTAACTATTGCTTTTTTGGGGGATACTGATTCAGAATAATCTCCAAAGTATCACTGTACACTTATGACTGCATGAACAAATGAATAGGGGAAGAAATGAAAAGGCTATGGTTTTATCCACATGGTGGCGCCAAAGCTTCTTACTGGTTTCATGGAATTTGATTCCCTGTTCTAGGCTTGCGCCACATGAATTCTACTGTCCGACACAGTCAAACTTCAGTTCAAACAGCCAGGCCATATTCAAAAATACTATAGTCCAACTATTTTCAGAGGTTTTGATTTTCCTGTGAGAATTTCAAACCTGTCTTTTACTACAGTCAGGGCACAGTTATATGGATTTTATGGAAATGTACTGCAATGCTGTGCAAATGTTCATATTAGGAATACGCTTGGTTGTGGCCTTGGAGTCGTCCAGTGATGTAAGCCTCTTCCTGCGGTACACATATTCTGCTGCAGCATTGTCTTTCAGGAAATCTGTATTGTCCAATTGTTTCTGTTCAAATATGAACCCTCACAAACTAATAAAAAAGTAATAGTAACTATAATAATAATAATTTTCATGGAAAGCACACAATCTCATCATCTACAGTGAATGTTTGACTTTATAAGCCTTTACAAAATGTGGTGTAAAGTACCGGCAACACCTAAACTACACTACCCTAGGTGTGCTTCTGGCCATAGAAAGTGTTTGGATGACATTTCATCTTTGATGTGGCAGCATCGTATGTTTCAATTCAAGGTGTGAACTTGGCTGTCCTATGTGCTGTGTCTCCTCAAGATGATGTAACTTGGCTTAGAAACAAATACTAAAGCAGAAATATGTCAATCGTATCATGTGAATGGCCACCTCAATGTTTATGTCCGTGTACCTTATAAACCCTAATTTCTCATGTGAAAATACCCTATGGTTTATTATGCATACATGAAATGCATTCACTGGAGTGAACCCTAAAGAGATTTACACTATGGAAAACACAACTAGGATTTCATCATCTTCTATTGGAGAGCAATGAAACATTAAATATATATCTCTGATTTTCGCAAAATTATAATCTCAGACTTCTGGCTCTGAATGGAGATTTCATATCAGTCATAATGATCGTGAAAAGAGTCATGGATTATTAATATCTACAGCTATTCCAAAATTGTCTTTGTGTGTTTCTCCCCTGGCTTTCTCCACTTCATAGATATTAATGTCTTCCTATTTGCAAGATGTCCATTTGCTCACCCTCAGCCTATCTGCATAATGGCCGGTCGGGCTGTGTGAATATTACACAGGGTGAAAACAATGTGTTGTGGTGCATATTTAAACATGGCCCCCAGCTTCATCAGGACCCATAATGAGGGAAAGACATTCTCCCTCATAACTTGAGAAGAAGCCTGTTCATGGTGGAGGGGATGAGTCAGGCTGGAGACTGGCTGGCTGAGCTCCTGACGCAGCCAGGATGGAGTGGCAAACAATGCCACCCTAGAGCCATTCAGGAGCCCCACAGGGCTGAGCCTCCCATATATCCAGCGGTGCTACAGACTAAACCTCGTAGCTCATTGTAACTCCGCTCCAATAACATGACCCATCCTGACTGTCAGCAGGAACGAGGCCGGCTGCAGCTGAGACCCCATTGATAATAATGTAGAATGAGTGGGTCTGCTGAATGGGAAGATACAGGGATCCCGGATCTGTTTGAGAGAAACAAACCATGGTTTTCATTGTGATACAGGCACTTTAATGCAAATGCATTCTGCTGGCTTCTTGGTCACTTTGACATTGAGTGGTAAGCGATTTTTCTAGTCTTTAAGGTTTAATCTTTTCATGTGAAACTGCAAAGTGTGACTTGACAGATACAACAACCTCCACGGTTGTACCTAGTTCTGCATCCATGAGCGGACGTTCAAATAGAGGCTGAAAAGCTGTCTAGCAGAGGGTAAAAAGCTACCTAACAGAGGGTTAGAAGCTGTTTGGATTGTGAAAATTCATGTTGGTTCAATTGACATGGAGCTCAGCCTTGTTAGTCTCTGCTAACAGCTGTGTGTATGACCACAGATCCTACAAGCCTCACACAGCCAACCAGCACGATGGTGGCACTGATGTCTTACCCAAACATGAGCTCTAAAACGATCCACTCTGCCATCTGCATTACTGCGAGTCAGACACAGGGGGAGCCATGGATCCAGATTTGAGCGCTGCTTCGCATTCACATTAGTTCCAAAGGGTTTGAGGCACTATAGGCTTCTTCCACAGGCTCCCACCTCTCCTCTCCTCTCCCCCAGCAGAACAGAGGCAGAGCTGCTTTCTTATCTGGCCAAACCTGCTGCTGTTGGAGCTAACCTGCAGTGCATTAAACAGCACTGGCCGACAACGCACATGCATAGCATCACTGGACAGGAGAAACCATCAGAATAATGACAAGGGGGAGAGGGAGGGGAGGGAGAGGGGGGGACGGAGATACAGAAAGAGCTGGAAGTGGAGATTGAGGGGAGTGAGGATGTGTCCCATGTGGTCACGCTTTATGTGACATTTCTGAGTAGTGCTGGATTGTTGATTGCGAGGGAATTCTGTTGTTTAATGTTCCACTGGATGTTTTCTTGCTGCTGATCGGGAATTAGTCATGAGTCAACTTAACATCAAGAAAAGATCCCAATTATGACATTTTCTAGTAGTCAGTGGTGTTCAGGGAACTTCTGTTCCTAACGCATAAGCTGATGCTGCCTCCATATAAGATCAGGACTTGAGACAAAACTAAACAATCTCTGTCATCAGGTCAGAATGGTTGACGCTGGATATACATAATGTGCTATGTTTGAAATGTACAAAATATACATAACATTGTTTTAATGGTATCCTGTAAAGACAGAACATCTGGATGGATTTGATAGCTAAATGTTAGATTTGAAACATTCCACAACCCGTTTCCAAAAAAGTTGGGACACGGCGTTAAATGCCAATAAAAACAGAATGCAATGATATGCAAATCAGTCATCCCTGTTTTTAATGGAAAATAGTACAAAGACAACATATCAACTGTTGAAACTGAGAAATGTTATTGTTTTTGGAAAAATACATGCCCATTTTGATGTGGATGCCAGCAACACATTTCAAAAAGTTTGGACAGAGGCATGTTCACCACTGTGTTGCATCACTTCTTCTTCTAACAATACTCTGTAAGCATTTGGGAACTGAGGAGACCAATTGCTGTAGTTCTGAAAGTATTTTCCCATTCATGCTTGATATTTAATTTCATCTGCTCAACAGTTCAGGGGCTCCTTTATCATATTTTTCATTTCATAATGCTCCAAATATTTTCAATGGGTGACAGGTCTGAACAGCAGGCCGGACAGTTTCTTTAACTAATGGAGCCATGCTGTTGTAATATGTGCATAATGTGGTTTGGCATTGTCTTATTGAAATAAGCAAGGTCTTCCCTGAAAATTATGTTGTCTGGATGGCAGCACATGTTGCTCCAAAACTGTATATATTGTTCAGCATTAACAATCCCTTTACAGATGTGCATGTCACCCATGCTATGTACATTAATGCACCCCCATACCATGACGGATGTTGGCTTTTGTACGGTGCACCGATAACAAGCCGGTTTTGTCCCTAGCGTACAAAGATATCTCTGGATTCTTTGAAACTTGTAATGATATTATTTAGATAACTAAACTCCCAAACTATTTGCAATTTGATGTTGATATTATTATTAAATTGTTTAATCTTCACAGAGTGGTGAACCCTTCCGCATCTTTACTTCTAAAAGACTCATCATCTCTGGGATGCTCTTTTAATAACAAATAATTTTACTGACCTAATGGCCATTAATCCTTATTAGTTGTGAGATATTCCACCAGGCTTTTTTGCATTACCAAAATGATACATTCTTTTGATGCTTTTTTGAAAGGTGTTGCTGGCATCAGATTCAAAGTGGGCATATATTTTTCAAGAAACAATACTTTTTTTGGTTTCAGCATTTTGTAAGTTGTCTTTGTACTATTTTCAATTGAATATAGGGTTTAAATGATTTACACATCATTGTATTCATTTTTTCTTTAAATTTTCCACAGCATCCCAACTTTTTGGGAAAAGGCGTTGTATTAACATTAGTCTATTTATGATCAGATCTGCAGTGTAATTGCAACTCAAAAATATTATGTGCTGAGGATCCACTGCACTTCTTTCTAAGTGTAGTTAAATCACTGTGGTCATGAAAACGATCTGGGACCTAAAATACACTCTTTTATTGGGACTGGTTGGTCTGGGAAATAGTAATGCCAGGGTTTTTTCAAAGTCAATTGATCAAATATAATGTGTAAAAATTTAGGATTAACATTTTTGAGGAGAATTGCATTGAACATATTGCATTGAACATATTCAAATATTACTCTATTTGGTGGACTTGAAAGATTATACTATTACAATGCAAAATGGCAGAGACATTCAGTATTCATTTCTACTGTAGCCATGCACAAGGTTTGCCTGTCATCATACATAGGTGCCATTACTTACTATTTATTATTGTTGTTACTTTTTACCTATTTTTCAGTGCGACAATGGTAGGCCTGATCTCCAACGACAATGAGAGAGCCTCCAGGAAGGAGCTTACCACCCC
Source organism: Esox niger (assembly GCA_016801105.1). NCBI lineage: Eukaryota > Metazoa > Chordata > Actinopteri > Esociformes > Esocidae > Esox > Esox niger. Next base: position 35,701 of record JACXGJ010000085.1, on the reverse strand, counting down.
AGTGGAGTGATGCCAGGAAAGCCACCTCTTCCCCAATGGAAAACACCTATGGAGCAGATAGTGGATAACAGGTCATGACTCCTTGCTGTGTGCTAGATGTTAGCAGCACAACTAGCCACTTGTGTGGTTGAGTTCCAGGATGACTTTTGCAGCCAGGATGATCATCTCCACAATGTGTGTTCTATATGTCTAGGAGGGCAGGCAGCGTAGTGTTTTGGGCTGGTCTCAGCACCTTCCAAACAGCCGTATGGTCGCAGGCAGTGCAGATGCTGTGCCAGGTGGCGATGCATCTTGTAAATATTCTCTGGATGGTGCAACTGAAAAAGTTGGTGAGGGTCACATGGGACATGTTGCAATTATTCAGCAGCCTGTGGTGGAAGAAGCACTGTTGGGTCGTTGTTACCAGGGTGTTGGTGTGGTAGAGCCATTTCAGGTCTTCAACGTCCAGGCCATCAAAATAATAAACCAACAACCTATTTGCCCTGCATAATCACAAAACACACACTCCAGATCAGTCACTAGGCACACTCCCAGTATCACACATGTACAGTACCATGGACACACACTATTTCCCTCACTCAGTCGTTCATTCACACTCAGTGTATGATCTCTCTTCCACAAGCGCGCGCCCACGCACGCACACACAGTTGTCCCATGAACATGAAAGCTGGTGTTTAACACTACTTACAGTCCATATATTTTATATTGTATACTTTTGTAGTTTTTACTCGGGGCTACATGGACACACGGACTTGTGTTGCTGATTTGTAAATTTATAACATGTATTTGTGTTGATCTGCTTTTTCTTGTTTTATTTTAGATAATATAGTGAATTTATTTCGCAGATTGCATGGTTAGGAATCAGATAAACAAGCAATAAATATTGAAACATAACACTACATAATATGTCCTGTCACTGCCCAAGACGAGTATAGCCAACTGCCTGATAATAGACTGTTTAACAGACATTAAAAAGTTAGAAACATGTCTTAAACAAAGGAACACGCGCGCACACGCACACAAATAAAGTTATGACAAACAGTTTGGTAACAAAATCCAGTTCACCTAAATGTTTAACTCGAAGGCCGTTCCCTTTATGCGAATGGAGACTAAACGTCTGTATTAAAAAGACAGTTCCTATTCGTTTTAACTATAATATGCATGCACATACGTATGGACAGTCAGACTACATTGTACGGTTGGTACTCGGACTATTAAACTCCAAGCTGCCCCACACGCCACTCTCCAAACTCGGCGCAATGGCATGAGTTGACGGTTTCAAGCTACCCTCTCTGTGAATTGATTCTACTATGAGCCTACTCGAATCTGTGCTTTTCTGAGCGGGGTGTGTATAACTAAAATATTGTCTATATATTCGTTTTTGATTAATAAATAATATATGGAGAATAAACTATTTTATAATAATGTTCCAAACCACATTTAGTTTAACTGACTGCCAAGGTAATAATATGTTTAACGTTTATCGATCGGATTTCTTAGTCCTCACAGCTTTTGTTCCCCGCTTCCAAAAATGGAACATTCCACAATTTATTCCAGGGAAAGACTGACAGTTTTTTGGGTCATGAAGCAGCTGTTCAAGTCAGCGTCCATTCCCCCCTCCGCTGGAATAAGAAATTAGTCCATTTTAAAGTAAATAACTAAAGCCTTTAGCTGATAAGGCGGAATTATAGAATATTGTGGCGTCTCGATATTACGGAGAAAATGGTCAAAACATTAAAGCTCATACATAGGATTTTATTTCTATATCCCATCAAATTATTGAAAACATTGCAGGAGCTTATCAGCATTAAAAAGAGCTGCCAAATTCAGAAGCATAACCTATTGAACACAATAAACTATGCCCTCTGTGTGTATACACTGATAATATAATTGTTGTAGGCAAACAATATCATTCTTTAATGTACTGAACAATTAACGAAAAATGATTTGAAGGTCACATATTCTGAAACAATAATTAGTGTATATGGAGTAGGTATTATTGTGTTTATTGGGAGCATTTGATGATATGAATTTATTAATTTAACTGATTCCTGACTGGTTTCCACAATAATCACAGCTTTAAACAAGACATGTGACAATAATTTGATTGATGGAGCAATATATGGGGGCTTATGGATGCCTATGTATACTGTCACCAATGCATGCATATTTCATTACTGTCATTGTAGTCTATAATGCTTTACACAATTATATTAAAAATAATTAATAAATTGGCCTAATGATATACAGTCTCTAATCATTTTGACCTTACACAGTGGGTGCTATGTAAATGGCCATGTACATGTCTGCCCCATGAAACTCAGATGAAATCAATATTTAGAAGCTGGCAAGCCCCATTCGGTTAAAGTTTTTTCAATACTCACATGACATTGTCTAACTTTCTCAGATTCTCACTTTGCTATACTCTGCTAGTTTGAGATCGGTTTGAAAGAGTGATGTAGAAGAATTTTCATCTCACACAGGAGAAGATTCTTTTTGCTGTCTCATGGCCATAGTGAATAAGTCACAGATCAATCTGATAATAATTATTATAGGCTGCATTCACACAGGCAGCACAATTCTGATATATTTTCACTAATTGGTCTTTTTTAGGCCCGGTTCCAGCCTTTTTGGGGCCCTATGCATGATTGAGTTGGGGGCCCCCAACCAAGCCGCGCTAGATACAAGTTGCCATCTAGGCTTGTTAAACACCAGGCTCCACTATTGGGGAAGTCTTGGGAAGTCCAATATTGAATAACTGCTAAATATGGGTGGGGACCCGATGTAAATCAGTGATACCTCACAAACCACGTCAAGCAAATGTAATGCCTTACTTGGGTGGAGCGCCAGCTGCGCTCCCTAGATCATTGTAGTTGATGAAACCGGACGATGAGGTGGCAATAATGGCAGTGTCAAAAATAACACATCCTGCGAGGCTGGCAGCCTTTTAACAGTTTATTAGTCCGATTTATTCGTATTTCGTTGGCTTCAATGTCATCGATGACTGATGATGGAAAAACTGTTTTACAAGAAAAATAGAAACAAGGCAAAGTCAAATTAGGGTATCACTGAGATGGGCAATAAAGACGAACATACTTAAATCAAACTGAAAGTCTTCAAAAGGCGTCAAATTAGCATCCAGTTGAAATATTAACACTATGGCCATTGCACACAGTCTTTATCAAATGCATCCATGTTCTGCATTAAAATCAGATTGTCAGAATCACTGGACCCACTCCAATTTGCCTACCATCACAACAGATCCAGAGAGGATTCCATTTATATTTACACGGCCGCAACCAGTGGTGTAGTGGTGCCTGGAGAAGTGGGTATACTCTCCTTCCCCCACCCCTCTCTCCCAGCAAAGTGAAGTTGCGTTGTATAAAAATGCTGAAATGGTCTTTTCAGTCAGACTTCTGTAATAAAAACAATCATATTAGCAAATGCTACGCCACATCTATGAATGTTGTTTTTCTGCAGTGAGTCTGAATCTGAGAAGCTACAAGACTCGTTTTAGAGTGCAGAATGAATCTAAAATTTCTAAATGGTCCCAGAACCCAATGGGCTGAGCCAGAAGTTTTAAATGTAATTTACTTTGATATGCTGATTGGTTAGTGATGATCCACTCTGATGAGAACACCTTTTATTTTGACCGTACCACAAGTGGCTTCAACTATGATTGTCTCCAAATTCCTGTAACCAACCGAAAGATTTACGTTTCTGTCATCTGGTTTGTTGAAATGGAATGAGTGGTGAAAAGGGAACTTGGGTTCTTAAAGTTCTTTCATCCAATAAACAAATTCTGGAAAAATTAAATTGTTTTGTTTTTAGAAACATTGTCTTTTAAAACATTTCAAGCTGGCACCGAAACAATTGTACTAACACCAGCAATAGAACTTGTTGTAGCGAGTTTCTTATTACTAGTGTGAATTGAAAATCATATTTACATATTAAGGTAATTTAAATAACATTTGTTCACCAAAATGTCAATAGTCTAAATAGGCTCTCAGTTTGTAGCAATTGACTTTTGAACACAAATCTTTGATATAGTTGAAATTTGTGAGCCACTGACACTATATAAGAGCCTGTGTTCCTGATAATCTGAACTCTTGTCTGCCTTTTTGACAAGGCTGAAATTTTAATCATTAATTTTCTAGTAACTAATGGTGAAGAAGCTGCAACATGTTGTTGACTTCATTATTTATCCAGTCAACCCTAACTTGAAGAAAATGTGTATTATGCAGCACAGCTCCTCATACTTATGTTTAAACAGGGCGGTGTAATATGGCATGAATTTAGTTAGGCCTAAAGTGATGCACACTCGATAAAGATGAAAAAATAAGCCAGTCTGGCTTCTGTCGTCAAAAGGAAAAGCTGCACCCACCCTCTCTTACATGGGCTTCTTCCAGAGGCATGCTCAACTCCTTTCAAGCACATCAACTGAACAATGGCAGACTGGGGCTTCTGAAATCCCTCTGTCATTTGCTGGTTGCTAAAATTCTACTCAGTTTACAAAACGTCTCTTCAAGGAAACAGTACTAACTAGAAAATGACATTTAATATGATAAATGTGTTGTGCTTGCAAGTTTTTTAAAGCTATTTATGGTTTTGAAATATGAATCACAGTATCTGCTGGCACACTCACTGATTTAGAAACTACCTTGAATAAGAAATAATGCCAAATTATTATTTTTATATTAGTCAGTCAGTCACAATTTATATTCCCTATTTGTATAAAACAAAACCAATCTGTTAGTGAATACACATTCTCAACACAGATGTTAAAACTTCTAAGACCCATTTAGTTATTTAGTTTTAAGCACAACGAAAATAGAATCTATATTTATTATAATGCCCTTTTTGTATAAGCATGTTGTGAAAGGAAACCCTGGGAGATCAGCATGTTAAGGAGGTATGGGACTTTTGGTTTACTTTTTTATGTCGCAAAGTTGACCAATGGCTGCCATTTGGTTTAGAGGTTTTCTTAAGACCAAGGATCTCCATCAGGTTGATTCCAAGTCAGCAGTAAATCGCCAAACAATTCTGACAGTACATGTACTCCACACATTACACCACAGACTGTACATAAACGCAACAAAAGTATCGGATACTGCAGCCTGCCAGATCTTATTAATGCAGCAATGAGCTTCCTAATGATAACTTGTCTTCTCAACCTGTTAAATAGGTTTACCTTGTAGAAGCACATCGTTGGTATGTTTTTCATTGAAAATACGTTTTTTGTTATTTGTTTGATAACAGGAAATGTCCTAGACAGGCACATTTATCGCCTGACAAATGTGCAATCGAAAAGCCAGGTGCAATATTTAGGAACATTTCACTCAAAACGAACCCTCCTGTTGGTCATTTAAAAATCTTTGACACTCAAAACATCCAATGCTGTTGTTTGTTCTCTATGAAAAATTGTAATTTGTAAAAAAATAAATAAATATGTAAAATCTATCGATTTTTTAACTTAGTCTTATTGTATATGCATGTATGTATGTATGTATGTATGTATGTATGTATGTATGTATATGTTGTCTCATGTATATTAACAATAAAGGTAGTGCAGTACTTTCTCTAGTAGACTAATGATTAGAAAAGAGTTGCCAAAGAAAGGTAGTAATAAGAACGTGCCTATGTGAAAGCACAAACTATTTTCAGCTCACTAAATGTATAATTTTTACATCTTGCTGTCATACCCAAAAGGTTGAGACCTCAACTGTAGACCATCCTATCTACCAATCAAGGCTGTATATCTAAATATATGTTTCCTTACACCCTCATAATTAAACAGAACGCTTCAAAGAGATTTTACTTCAAGGAGTTTTACTTACACCAAAAATTACTGATGGCTCCCAAAGGCAGAAATTAATGTGATTGGCTGACTTAATGAACGGGGTGGAGGTACGTCCTAATTCAGTTGTTACTCTATGATAGTTTGAATATCAATGTTTTAGGGTAAGGATTAAGGTTTAGGGTAATGACGTACTAACCCTGGACAAATGTCCTCTGAGCTTACAGCACATTTTACATACAAGCTCCACCCTCTCTATTAAGTTGGACCAATCAATTAGTTTCTGCCTTCAGGGCAGATATGCCTCCAAGACATGTTTTAGTTAAGTTAAATTCCCAAGTGCACATTTCAACAGCCAAAGGAATCTCAAGTACATACATAATGAAATATGTACAGTATTTAGGTTCTTTCCATAAATAAGCACATTTGTTGATAATTTTGAATAGTATGTTTCCTTTTTGGACTTAGCATATTAAAGTCTGGCTGAGACTGTAAGGATCTGAATACTGATCCAACTGGTCTCTATTACCAATGACATCAACATCTCTGTTCATCTGGTCCCTCTGCCCAATGTCACGAGTCAGCAACCAGCATGAGGTCCTGCTATCGCCATAATGGGGATCATATGTTAAGGCTACACTGAAACTGAATACAAGACATCCACATTAAATAAAAACTTCTGCCAATATAGGGGCCTGTGCTGGACTGTAGCTGCTCTATTCTGGGGGAATTAAACAACATGAGGAGCAGTCGGTCAAATGGGAGTCCGAGGCAATCTTGGCCGAGAGAAATGTCAAAACCTACCAATGAAATTGTGGGGCGCAGATGAGATGTCAAAAGTAGTGACCCTGGTGAGATTTTTCAATATGGTATAGAGGTATATTTCGTTTTTCCTGATCCTCCAAGTATGGCTTTCAAATTCCAACGCATTTGTATCATAATTAATTAATGATTAAGACAGACAAAGAGAAAATTATATGGAGAGAAAATTGCTTGTGCCAATGACCTGCTTTAAAGCAATGATAATACAAATAACACTCATTAAAACCACCTCTTAGTCAGTGTTCAAGTGATCTGCTAGCTAGCAATAATGTAAACAATATGTTGTCTGTGGTTATCAAACCCAAAAATAGAATCATTTGGTTACAGCACATACAGTTGTGCTCAAAAGTTTGCAGGCAAAACAAATCTTGTATTTCTTATGGGATTCATATTCAACTGTAGGTCATGACAGAATGGCACAATCATAAACCAAAACATGGCAAAAAAGAAAAAACGAACTGATCCCCGTTAAAAAGTCTGCATACCCATAGTTCTTAATACTGTGTATTGCCATTCAGTCTTTTGTAATAGTTGCTTATGAGGCCCTGAATCCTTCAGGTGGTATAGCTGCCCATTCGTCTTGGCAAAAAGCCTCCAGGTCATGCAAAGTCTTTGGCCATCTTGCATGAAGTGCACGTTTTAGATCTCCCAGAGTGACTTGATGATATTACGCACAGCACACTGTGATGGCCACTCCAGAACCTTTGCCTTTTTCTGCTGTAACCACTGGAGCCTTGTGCTTGGGGTCATTGCCGTGCTGGAAACTCTAAGAGTGTCCCATGCACAGCTTTCATGCAGAAGAATGCAAATTGTCTGCCAGTATTTACTGATAACACGCTACATTCATCTTGCCATCAATTTTCACAAGATTCCACGTGCCTTTAGAGCTCACATCCTCCCAAAACACCAGGGAGCCACCACCATGCTTCACAGTGGGGATGGTATTCTGTTCACTATAGGCCTTTTTGACCATCTCCAAACATATTGCTTGTGACCATAAAGCTCTATTTCTGTCTTGTCACTCAAAATTACATTGTGCCAGAAGCTGTGAGGTTGTGCCAAGGTGTTGTTGTAGTTGACATAGTAAAGGCTTCTTTCTGGCAACTCGACCATGCCGCAAATATTTGTTCAAGTATCGTCGTATTGTGCTCCTTGAAACAACCACACCGTCTTTATCCAGAGCATCCTATATCTCTCTTGAGGTTACCTGGGGGTTTTTCTTTGTATCCCGAACAATTATTTTGGAAGTTTTGGCTGAACCTTTTCTTGGTTTACCTGACCTTGACTTGGTATCATGAGATACCCGAAACAGTACTGACTGGCATTTGCAAGGCTTTGGATATTTTTTTATATAATTTTTCTATCTTTATGAATTTCCATTACCTTGTAATGCAGGTCTTTTGACAGTTCTTTGCTACTCCCCATGGCTCAGTATCTGTCCTGCTCAGTGCATCCACATTAGAGCTAACAAACTCATTGATTCTTTATACAGAGACACTAATTGCAATTTGAAAAGCCTCAGGTGTGGGAAATTCACCTTTAATTGTCATTTTCACCTGTGTGTTACCTTGTGTGTCTGTAACAAGGCCAAACATACACGGGTATGTATATCTTTTTTTGCATGATCAGTAAAATTGTCAAAATCAATGCCAAAATTTAACATTTTCTGCCAGGTTGTGCAAACGTATGAGCACAGCTGAATGGGCACAATAGTACATGGGAAATATGCATTATGGAGAGCATTTGGACATATTTCTTGCAAATCTTTTCAGGAATGTCTACATGACAAGTTCTACATCCTTTCAACACTAGCCTAGCCTAGCATCAACTTTCTATTCTTATTTGTCAGTAACATCTTGCCAAATAATCTCCAAACGGGATATGTGCATTTGGTATGTTGGGCCAAACGTATGCATGCATATTGGGTAGTTTAAAATGGCTGCAACTTATTTGAAAATAAGTCTGCTGACACGCCTGCGTGTATAGGAAACCATGTTGGGTTGGTTTCTTTTAACAGGTATAGCTTTATGAGTAGCAACCCTCAGACTCATTAATCTACTAATAAGCAACATTCATGTATTGTATTTAAGCTAGACATAACCGCAATGTGCAAAGACTTTTTAAAGTTGTTCAGTCATATTGATCAATTCCAGTGAGACAGCCAAACTACATGAAAAACTAAACTGTTTGTAGAATCCCAACCATGTGTGCTAGAGAAAAATGATGAAACAGTTAAACAATCTATTCAGTCTTTTACAAATTATTTCTAAACCGTGATAATAAAGGGAAAACCATTAAAAGCTATTCTTTTTTATGCCTTTGGAGGTTAAATCCATAACAAATACTAATCATGAACAGAACAAAATGCACAATGTGCGACACCACCAGCAATGTTATTTGGCATAACTTTTTATTCAAGTTCTCTAGCGACACGTTTTAGTGTGTTGTGTTTGTGCTAAAAATGGTCCGTGCAGAAATAACCGAGCGAATTTCGGTAAATATGTGGTGGAGTATTGGTGATTGACAGCATTAAAATAAATTCACAGCTGTCATATGTTAATGCAATATTAACTTGTTAATGTTGACAGCCCTACCCAAGAAACATGTTTAGCTTGTTCAGCTTGGCTTGTTTGACTTGTCACTGGACAAACCTCCTTCATCAACATGCCTGCATCGGTTTAGACGCCTGAACTCCAAATCATTATACTCATTTGTGTTAAATATACCACCAGGCCAACAACACCATAGCAATCAAAGATTGTTGCTAATAAACTGCCCATGAGTCTGAACTGTACATGAGCAGAGAGGTCAGAGTGCATAGTGGGTCTTGATGACGTGAAAGAAGCCTATACCCTGTGGTTTGTCAGTTGACTAGGATCAGATCCTATCTTAAGGACGTGTCTACTCCAGACTGGCTACGTAAACGATGAACAGTGGCTGGTGGTGTAATCCACTGTGCAGAGAGCAGGAGGTGTGTGGATTACTGCTGGCTACTCTAGACTCTCCACTTGTTTTACACCTCAAGAGGATTCTAATTTAGCTAAATCTAATTATTTATGGCTGGATGCAGACACCGTAATCAGGGCAGCCTGTGTCTTTAAACAGATCAGTTAGACCTGCTTCTGCTGTTCACTGGTTTACTGATGAGATAGAATGGCAGCGGGAGGGGTAGGGGAGTGATGCTTTCTCAGTTCGTTCATTCACAGACTCCTGTCTACAAAGAATCACAATATTATTTACCTGCTCTGGCAGAAATGCTCTGCTTTAAACATTGTTTTTATGTATGAGTAGAGATGTCGGTATAGAGCTTGAATACATTTTAGTTATGATGGCCCAATCATTAGCTATATTTTTCATTTTTTTCTTGGACTGCAGATCATTTAATTATTTTGAACCAAGTGTCTTTATATCCTGGGACTATGACACTTTACATTTCTTTTATAACCACAAAGATCATTGTATGATTCAAGTTTTCATTGGTAGTTTAATTATGAAAATTATGAATGGTGACGGAGAACCCTGAATGAACCTGTGGGGAGTGCTGGCATAAGGACAAGAAGCTTTCATTGATGGAGAATGGGGAAGTGGTATTTAAAAATCAGTTCACATTAATGTCACAATCTCAGGGCCGTTAAATTAAGAATTGGACGCACAGAAATGTTTTAGCGGGAAAAGCAAGCTGAAATCTACAGTAAAGCGGCTAAATAAAGATGTCATAAAGTATTGCTTTTTATATTTTGAGTTGTTTGAGTGAGCACGATAGAGGTTTCACAAAGAAGACCCGAAGCCATATGTGTGTGTATGCAATATACATGCAAATAGCAGCATGCATGAGTGATGTGGGGAGCTGCAGCAGAGGAGGAATTGTGTTGCGGAAGCTCATTACTGTACAGCGTCAAGCTCCAGCTCACACTACTGGGCAGCATACATAGCTGGGGTGGCAACAATGGCCGAATTACAGAATAATATGTGAAGACAGGAGGGATTTGGAGAGAGAGAAAGAGAGAGCAATCGAATCAACCAATGGGATCTGTGGTGCCAAGCTGAAGAGACAGGGAGGCTGTAGGTTTGCAATGAGCAGGCAATCCAGAGCAGCTCCAGAAAGCCAGGCAGCAGGGAGACATGTGGCCCAGGAGAGAGGACCCTTTGCTGGGTTGACCGGCCAGACTTAACCCTGGGTAGCGTTCCGAGTGCAACAGATGTTTTATTGGTAGAGATTAACGCGTGAGAGGACATTTTATTGTCCATTTTATATCTGGGAGCACTGCTTTGAGAAGAGCAGCTTCCGTCCTCAATCACACCAGTCCCTTAGCCCACAGCCAAAATAACATTCCATATAACAAACCACCTCTTATATATGCCTTTTTAGGAGATATCACGCGTCTGGAAGTGAATGTTCCTGCGCATGAGTGCATGACTGGCGTACGCTGAAGTGTGAGAGCTCGATCACGGATTGTGTATGCCACAGCAATGTACAGTATGTTTTACAAGTGAAGTGCTCTGAGTTAGCGGAATATAAATCAGTGTGAATGTGCGGGAGAATGTGTGTGAAAGTGTGTTAGTGTGCATCTCCAGAAACATGTCTGTTAGAATAGGGGTTTTAAGAGCGTGATTAATTGTGTAAGCGGTGGAGCCACTGCAAATGTTTGTGAGACGGTGATGCATTAAAGCATACGGGAGCGTATAAACATGTGACGCTCATGTGTCTCTGTATATCCGTGACAACTTGCACGCTCTGCGTGACAAGGAGCGTATCCTCCTCAGTACGTCCCCAGTATGTCTGTATAGAGTATCGGAGCGTTGTATTTCTGCGATTGTTTTTCAGGCAGAGCGCCTCTAACAGGTTGCATATTGCGCATGAGTGTGCGTGTGCTGCACTGGTGAGGCATAGCGGCAGTGCAGGAGCGTGTATCGCTCTCTGGTGAGAGGAGTTGGCAGCAGCGTCTCTGCTCTCCTGCAGTAATCAGTGAGAGTGGCCTGGCCCTCTCTCCTCTCCACCTCTCCCGCCTGCGGTTTGTCCACATGCCGCCTCAGCTGAGGGGTGTGTGTGCGTGTGTGTGTGTCTCTGTGTGTTTAAGGGGAAGGGGGTCGAGGGGTGTTGAGGCCCTGAAAGGGAGAAGACTGATCCTGAAGTCAGTTATATGGGCTGTAAACAATGCGTGATACCTACGAACAACAACTGGGACATTTGGACATATTTACTTGTAAAGCACTATGTCTGTGTAAAGTGTGCATCTATGCTCAGCTTACATACACTATACTGTAGCTAAGACATGGAAAATAGGTTAAAATGTACTGATCTACTGGCCTTCCACTGTCATTGGGAATATTTAAGTTATCCTATCAGCAGACATAAACATAAATGTACTATGCTTTTTTTCAAACGTAAATTGAATGAATAATATTGTGAAATAACGACTTGCTGAGAACGCAGATGCGTAGTCAGAAGACAGAGGAAGCATTCAACTGGACTATGTGTGGAGTTTTCCAGACAGCCTACATAGTTAGCCTCTGCCTGTACCCAGAAAACGATTGGACCCAAACCCAATGAGGTCTGAGATCTGACAATACACAGCATGCTACAGATCTTGCTTATGACAAGGAAACTAATACTTAGCTCTGTAGGAATAAATGTCAGCTTGTCAACAAAGACAAGCATTGAGAGTTTGAATAGTAACCCAAGAATCATATTTATCGGCAACAACAGGAGATTTGATCAAAATGTAATGTGCTGTTCGTGTTGCTAATGGAGACAGTAAAGCGACAGTAACGCGTGCAGTAATATTGGAAGATATGGACAGGACATGAACAGTGGGGAGAATGCAGAAGGGATGGTGAAAGCGAGGAAGGGAGAGAGGCGTAATGGCTGGACAGCAGCAGTGGTAGCAACGTTTTGTAGCTGCTCCCTCATTCCGCATCCCTGGGGTCTACTCAGGCCACTCGGATGACAGAATGGGTTTATAATTACAACCATACAACCTGCTGGTGGAGCTACCACACACACACACACGCACGCACGCACGCACGCACACAAACACACACACCTACACATGAAACAAACACAAACGAATGCAGAGAGTTACGCAAACACACTCGGAGCACAGCAGGCACACCCTACACACAAGAAGAAGTCCCACACTGCCTGGCACGCACACACGCAGATGGAAAGAAAACACACACACGCATACACACGCAGATGGAAACAAAACACACACACGCACACAAACACACACGCGCCTACAGTTCATTAATGAATTGCAATTCCAGAACAAGACACGACACTGGGGTCCTATTTCAGGGGTTTGGCTGATATCCCCGCTGATAAACCCTACTGTAAACATTCTACCTCCCACCTCCTGTAGGCAAATTAATGGTTTTGCATTAACTAGCACTGAATGGGGGTGAAGCAACATATGCATTGTTTTCTAGAGAGCATAACAATTACTCAAGCGACTTAAGCATTATGTAAAACTATATGGTGCCTATATGGATGGTCCCTGCTTACAAATATCCAGGTATCTGGATAGGCAAGAAGCTCTATTGAAATTGTAATTGAAGAAGCTGAGAATAAAAACTGGTTTCTTATAGAGAAATAGGTCCTGCCTCTTAGCAGTAGAAAGCAGATCATTCAATTGATGCTCCTACCAGTCCGTCACTATGGCCACATCAACGACATGAATGCAGCTGCCACTTCATTAGAGATGTTAGATGCAGTTGACCATATAGCACACGTTTTTATTACTGTGATGGATCCAGTGCCCGTCACTGTATTCTTTACCAGATAGAAGTGTGTCTCTCTTTTCATTGCTGTCTATTTATTTATAATGGTCTTTCAGTAAAACATCTGCCACTCTGAAAATCTTCTTATCATATACCATATTACTGTATCTGGCTTCAAGAATAGCTAACTCTTGAAATACCTTTGGTCTCCTTAGAGTGAGTTTCTCAATTAGACTCCCTGTGAAAATGAAGGTAAAAATATCTTGCTGGGCAAAACAAAATAACAATTCTCTCTGCACAAAACATCTCACTTCTGTGATAATGTTATAAAATAATATCATATTATACATTTTTTATGCTTTTATGCCTAATAAATCTAAATTACAATAATATCAATGACATACAGTGTACACACCCCTGTTAAAATGCTAGGTGTTTGTGATGTAAAAAAGTTAGACATACTTTTTCCACTTAGACAAACTTTTTCCACTTTGAATGTGACCTATAATATGAACAATTCAATTGAAAAGCTAAATTAATATTAGAAAAAAACTCAACAAAAAAAAACAATAACCTGGTTGCATAAGTGTGCACACCCTTAAACTAATACTTTGCCTTTAGATTTTATAACAGCAGTCAGTCTTTTTGGGTAGGAATCTATTAGTATGGCACAACTTGACATGGAAATATTTGCCCACTCTTCTTTGCAAAAGTGCTCCAAAATCCGTCAGATCTCCTGTGCACAACCCTCTTCAGATTGCGCCACAGATGTTCAATTGGATTCAATTCTTGGCTCTGGCTGGGCCATTCCTAAAAGTTAATCTTCTTCTGGGGAAGCCATGCTTTTGTGGATTTGGATGTGTGCTTTGGGTTGTTGTCATGCTGAAAGGTGAAATTCATCTTCAGCTTTCTAATGGATGCTTGAAGATTTTGTGCCAAAATTGCCTGGTATTTGGAACTCTTCATAATTCCCTCCACCCTGACTAAGTTCCAGCTGAAGAAAAACAGCCCAAAGCATGATGCTGCCACCACCATGCTTTACTGTGGGTATGGTGTACTTTGGGTAATGTGCAGTGTTGTTTTTGTGCCAAACATACCTTTTGGAATTTTGGCTAAAAAGTTAAACCTTGGTTTCAACAAACCATAACACATTTTCCCACGTGCTTTTGAGAGACTTGATGTTGGTTTTTGCAAACTTCAGCTGTGCTTGGATGTTTTTATTTGTAAGAAAAGGCTTCCATCTTGCCACCCTACCCCATAGCCCATTCATATGAAGAATATGGGAGATTGTTGTCACATGCCGCACACAGCCAGTACTTGCCAGAAATTCCTTCAGCTCCGTTAATGTTGCTGAAGGCCTCTTGGAAGCCTCCCTGGCCACTTTACTTCTTGTCTTGTCATCAGTTTTCAAGGGATGTCCCATTCTTGGTAATCTCTCTGTTGTGCCATATTTTCTCCACTTGATGATAACTGACTTCATTGTGTTCCATGGTATATCTAATGCTTTGGAAATTATTTTTTACCCTTCTCCTGACTGATATGTTTCAGCAATGAGATCCCTCTGATCCTTTGGAAGCTCTCTGCGGACCGTGGCTTTTGCACTGAGATGCAACTAAGCAAATGTCAGGAAAATCTTACTAGAACAGATTAACTTTATTTGTGATTAATCAGAGTCACTTTAAATTATGGCAAGTGCGTAATGACTTCTATTTAACACGAGTTTGAATAGGATTGGTTAATTCTGAACACAGCCACATGCCTAGTTATAAGAGGGTGTGTACAATTATGCAACCAGTTTATTGAAAGGTTTTTATTTTTCATTCTTCCCCCTCAAAGCTTTCAGTTTGTTTTTCAATTTAATTATTTACATTATAGGTCACATTACATGTAAAATAAGTTCTGACATAATTTATCTTTGTCTCGTTTTTTTACATCACAAAAACATAGCATTTTTACACAGGTGTGTAGACTTTTTATTTCCACTGTACATACTTGAAAATACTATCACTTGTGATTTTGGTTGACATGGGATTATTTTTGGTATTGTTTTTCTGTGGTGGTGTGGTCATGATGAATGTGTTACTAATAATTAGTGGTCCACTGTAATTTCTGGGATAAGATGCTGGTATGTGCATCTGAATCTCCCCAATCTGATCCTAAAGCATCACGCTTCTTAATTCCAGCCTGCATCTCTGTGACTGAAAAAAGCCATAAACATGCCAGATTAGGTCAAAGCTGGTTTCATAACCACTACATGACCTCTTTACTCGCTCTGTCTCTTCTCTCTCTTTTCCTTCATTTCTCCCCACTCTGCTGTCTGCTTTCTCTCTCTCTTCACACTTTCCAGCCATTATGTAGCATCTCTCCACTTCTGGGTTCCTTTACAAGGGCCTTGCTCCCAGTATTTCTTCTGTCAGTCCTTCATTCTCTCTTTTACTTTGTCTCTGTGGGCCACAGCAGAACCAATCCAGATAAGTAATGGCCCAAAGAGGCACTGTGGTTCTGTTCTGCTGCAGAATGGATTTGTTGCTCAGAAACAATCAAATCAACTAGCCAAAATCATCTTACCCAAAAGTAGATGTACCTACATTACAGGAAACCTACACTACAGTTATCCTACACTACAGTTATCCTACAGTACAGTTATCCAACACTACAGTAATCCTACAGTACAGTTATCCTACACTACAGTTATCCTGCACTACAGTAATACTACACCACATTTATCCTACACTACAGTTATCCTACAGTACCGGTAGTACGATAGTAAACAGAATGTATTATCGGATGTGTCAACACAATCCTGTGTAGCTTCTTTTAATGAGCATGGTGCTTGCAATGCCAGGATTGTGGGTTTGATTCCCACGAGGACCAGTACAAATAAACTATGAAAATGTATTCACTCTACCGTAATTCACTCTGGATAGTTTCTGTTAAAAAAATTATGTTGAAACAATGTTAAAACCTCAATATAATGAGATGAAACAGCATAGTGGTTCTATTTCCTCAACAACTTGAAGAACTTGAACAAACTAAATTGCATTGAACTGCAATGCACAGCTTCGCCTCTGATTTGGTCCCCTGGGTACCAACTAGTGCTCATGCGCAGATATAGTGTGTGACTGTATAAAATCAAGTCTTGCATCTTGCCCATCTCAGCATGTTGGTGCTCTTTGTGGCAAGTCATTTCACACAGTCTACAGTTACAACAAATAACAGAAAATGGTATGCGAAAACAAAATAGGCTCACCCACATTTGACTTTTTTAAATTTCTGACGTGTTTGTGTGTTTTTATGTATGCATTTATGTGTCCATGTAAATCATATGTGTGAACATGCACCTGTTTGTTTGTTTTTCAATGACCATGGATACAAATGCCATATTCTCTAGCAGAAGCTATTTCACTGAAGCTACAGAGAATAGAGTAGAGGCCAGATGAGCAGGGGGGTGGGGAAGAGAGGAGGGGTTTAAGGGGGAGGATAGTCGCTGGAGAGGAGAGAAAAGAGCATAAGCATTTACAGGCTGCAATTATGTGTAATTTTCCAACAGCAGCGAAATTAGAGCCCCCAAACAAAACAAGGGGGCAAATTTACTCCCCGGATTAGCTTGTCATTGACACGTGTGAGGGGAAAGAAAAGAGGCAATATCACTAATGCAAATATTGACAAACAGTGGCATCTGGAGATAGGTTGGGCAGGCAGGTGAGGCACACGGCCATGGAGGTTGATCACCGCCTGGGGAGGGTGTGATGGGGAGGAGCTTTACGCAGTACGCAGCAACTCCACGGTTGCCATGGCACCACAGACTAATGTCACTACAAGGCAACAGTACTGGGCTGGTCCCATTCAGAGCCGACCCTAGAGTGTTGGGGGCCCTCAGCAAAATTTGGTTTGGGGGCTTCACAACTCACAACAAAATATTGAAGCTGCCCCCACCCCTTGACATACGAGAGGAAAAAAATACATTTGAAAAATATTTCTTGTGTGTGCAGTTTTAAAGCATATTTTCTGCATATTTCACACATTGGGAGTCAGAAACATTGACAAAATCAGTAGTGGCACAATTGAAAATCAGAGCCCTTGTGGGTATGCTCGGTATGCTTGTTCAGTATTCAGACATGGCTACCACAAGTTTAGACTGGCTAGACTGGCTAACTACGAACCAAAACCTGTTAGCTGCCATGGCAAATTGAGTGTCAGTGACCGATATGATGAGAATTGTTGATACACATACGCACGCAAATATGTTGTCAGGGTAGAGAACATCCTCAATCTATCCAGCCCAAACACAATCACTGCTCATCGCACAATCACCCAATAGTCAGAGGTTATGTTTTCAAAGGCATCAGGAGGGGACAAATTAAAGCAACAGTGAGACGCAAAAGGGAACAACATAACAATGTTTATGTTTAATCCCTAATTACACTGGGTCCGCCCTTTGCATACTAACCCTTACGGCAGTGGGAATTATTCCTGGCTAGGCTGGCAGGACGATTGGATTAATCAATGGTCCTCTATACATATGTTTCGCAAACTGCTCATAACCCTGTCATAGTGAAAGTATCATAAAAAGCAGCAACAAAACCTCATCATGTACCAGTAGTAAATGTTCAAGGTCTACATGAGTCACAATAGCTTACTTTTACATAAAACTAAGGAATAATGCTTGAACAGGCGCTTTTATTTTTTAACATTTGAAAATGTACATTTAATAATGGTCAATATGGAAGCCTGAGCCAGCACATATGAAACTACAGTGAAAGTAACCAGCAACTACAAGAAAATTCGATGTTCATTCAATAAGCTAACAAGTTAGTTAGCTAGTTAGCAAGTTCCCGTAGTAACATCATTTTATCATAATGATGAACTTTTGATAGAGCAGCAACTGCCAGTTCTGTCCTGAGTTTGTGTAGTATTGTCAGCTCAGACTGTTTCTCCACCCTCAGAAGTTTACAATATTGCGATTGCAGCTTTAGTGCTCAAGAAATATTGGGGGGAAATGTTCTAGGAGGTTATAGGTTGATTGATTAAGTAGATTAGGCCAATATCTTGGCAGGAGTTTCTTGCACATTGCTTTTTGGGTTAGGAAGTCAAGGTTTGAAGCATTGTTATGGCAGAACTTGGGTGCAAGTATCTAGGAACTAAATTGCTAATTTGTTAACAGTAGAGACACAGATTTGTCACATGAAAAGGTTAGAATATACAGATCTTATAAATATATCTGACATCTCCTAAATAATAATGCATGAATAAATAATAAATAACAATGAAACATAAAGAATGTCTCTTATATGACTCTCTTTGAATCTCTTTGAAATGCACTCTTAAAGAAAAACATCAGAATCAGAATCAGCTTTATTCACCAGCTATGTGTACACATACGAGGAATTTGACTCTGGATTATACACTCACGATGTGCTTACAAATGACTTAAACAAAGGACACTCAACAAGAGTCACCGACTGCAATATACAGTACATATAAATACACATAAGAAACCAAACAACAACATAGTGAGACAGTAGTGAAATGAGCAGTGTATAAAGTGTGCTGGAAATAAATATTATTGTGCAGATATTATTAGTTCCATAATGACAGTGGATGTGATCTATGTAAACATTCGTTTACACCCAGGCGTGTCAACAGACTTGTTAAAAAAAGTTTTTGTTGCAGTACAATCACACAAAACGGTGAAACATTAAAGCTAAAACGAACTGTTTCTAATACAAACCTCAGGGTACATAGCAGGGTTGTACATTTGCATTGATAACCATGGAGCCAGTCTGCGGAAAAGGCCTCACTGAGTACCACAGAAAGTAATTTAAAGAAATCATGAATAAATATAATTGTTCTGTTAGGAGTAGAGAGAAAATCACCTAGTCCTAGCTGAGGACAAAATGTACTCTGTCCTCAGATGTTTTTATTTTTTTCATCAGGACGGTTGGAACATTTGAGCAGTGTTGTTGCCATTAGTCGTAGGATGACTCTCCTTTGGTCCAACTAGTTATCCCAGTTCATCTCAGTGCCTTTGTTTCCCTAGTGCAAGTTGCATAAGTTACATGGTGTTTGGTCTGCTTTCTATCTGTTTTTGAATATGTAACCAAACCGGAAGTCTTTAGGTTTTCGTTGTTCTTATGTCTTCTGAACCTAGCGAAAGTATCCAGTAACATGTTATTTCTATGCAAATAGCATAGGTGTAAGGAAGCCAGCTCAGTTGGGCAGAAACATCATAACAGGTTGGACTTGTTGGGCTTGGAACATCCTGACCTAATTATCTAATAGATATTTACTAGTCCAATAAAACATGTACTGCATAGAACAATCCCATTTCCAAAAAGTTGGGACACTGTGAAAAATGTAAATAAAAACATAATTCAATGATGTGCAAATCATTTTAAGCATATATTTAATAGAAAATAATACAAAGACAACATATCAAATGTTGAACCTGAGAAATGTTTGTGTTTCTTGAAAATATATTCCCACTTTCAATTTGATGGCAGCAACACATTTTTTTAAAGTTGGGACAGACTGGAAAAAATTGAATATCACACAACTAATTTCATCAATTGGCAACAGGTCAGTAACATGAGTGGGTATTAGAAGATCATTCTAGAGAGGATGGGTCTGTCAGAAATGAGGATGGGAAAGGGTTCACCACTTTGTGAAAGAGATTTAAGAATAACCTATCACAGCGTAAAACATTGTTAAAAGAGTTTGGGGATCTCATCATTTACGATAAATCATATCATTAAAATATTCAGAGAATGCAGAGGATTCCGGAAAATACCATAATCCAGTACTGAATGCTTGTGATCTTCGGGCCCTCAGGCAGCACAGCAATAAAAACAGATAAAATACCGTAATGGAAATCACTGCATGGGCTCAGGAACACTAAATAGGAGAGGGACCATCTGGTTTGTTATTAGCACACAGTTAAAAAGCCCACATCCATAATGGTACGGGGGTGCATTTGTACACATGGCATTGGTAACTTGCTCTGTGAAGGTACCATTAATGCAGGATTTGGTGCAACATATGCTGCCATCGAGATGATGTCCTTTTACAGGAAAGACCTTATTTAAAAAAAACAATACATTTTCTTAGTTTCAAAATTTGACCTGTTGTTTTTGTACTATTTTTAGTTAAATATAGGGATAAATGATTTGCACATCATTGCATTACATTTTAATTTGCATTGCTTCCAGCCTCCCAACATTTTTGGAAACGGGGTTGTAGAGTGAATTCCTTTAAACATACATTCACAAGGTTTGACTCGACCTGATAGGATGGTCACAACAGAGTGTGGCCCGCATTTTCTTTATAACATTTCTGAAATTACACCTTTTTCTTTCACAGTTATTGCCAGCAATTATTTACGCCCGTGTAAAATGAATAATACATTTTTTGTTATGGAGATAATAATAACCAATAATATGCTAACTAGAGAAAGAACACCTCATCTGAGGCCAGTGCCATTCTGAAACACCACAACCCAATGATGGTCATTGCGACTGTGTTCAGTTATTCTTGCTGTTAGGATAATTTTTCTTAAATATTTGAAACTATTTTGCATAGCATACAATGCTTGAAAACATGTCTTTTAAAAAACTTGTGTTGTGTGGTTTACGTTGTGTGGTCTGTGTATATAACTAAATTACCAGACATTGGAGGCCTGTAAAAGTTTCTATCTGCTGCCCTTGAGATCTGATGCAACCCACCTGCAGAGGAATTATATATGCTAGCGCCGCATTGAATCTATGACCGCTACACATCGGCACATATTAGTGACCTCAAAAAGACAACAGAATGCACTTCAGCATGAAAATGTATTCCGATCTGCAGCGAGACAAGGGCTAAAGCAGTGAATCTGGAGGCCATTCAAAACATAATAATTTAGGAGATAGGTTACTTTTCTCTCCAGTGTCTTCATGCAGGTCCTGTTCTTTTGTTGCATCCACACTTGAACCTGCTCATAAAATGCTGTCTAAATTGGGGTCCAACTCAGAAATTCTGCTCCTTTGTCACCTGTTGTCAAGACCACCACACAAAGGAGCGGATCCTTAGGGCTGTTCTAGAGGTACCCTAAAGTGCCCTGGCCACATCATACATGTCTTCAAGGATTTTCTCCTGAATGGTTTCATCAGGTTATAACCAGATTTTTCCACCCAATGCATTACACAGAGAATCTTCTCTCTACAAGATAGCAAGATATATGAAGGGGCCAGCTGATGGTCATCTGTTGAATTTCATTATTTTCCTAGGTTTTACTAGTTTGCTGGCTAATAATCACAGCAATTTGTTTGCAGCCTTCTTTCGATATATGCTAATGGTCAAAACATTTGATCGAGATTTTAGCAGTTCAAGCCCTGTGAATTATCTGAAATGGTACAAAGAGGTAAACAGCCAGAAGTAGAAAAAGTTTAGGTTGCATTGGAAGTAAATTACATCTTCAAAGTAGATGCTAACAATTCCTACATGTATCCAAACTTTTACGTACCACCCCACTGTCTGTATAAAAGCAGTGTTGGAACAGACTGTGTTATTATTTGGACAGTATTGTGCCGCAGCCAGTAGTACAATAGGTTGTACAATAACGGCAAGAAAAAGGCACTTATCAAAGGGAAGACAGACAGACCATTATTACCCTTAAAAGTGCAGGTCTTTCCTTTAGAGAAATTGCAAAGAAAGCCATGTGTCAGTGAGTACAGTTTCCTACCCCATCAACAGGCACTTGGAAATTAGAGGAATCTCTGACAGGAAGACCCAAAGCCTCGACAAAATCAGAAGATACATTTCTGACAGTCAACAGCTTGCATGATAGACAAAATCTTCAATAACAGCTTATCACTGGTCGAAGTAAGCAAGTCTCAGTTTCAGTTGTGAAGAGAAGACTTCGAACTGCAGGTTTGACAGGTCAAGTGGCAGTAAGAAAGCCATTTATAAAATGGCTAAATAAGAAAAATAGGCTTGCCATAAAGCAATGCCAGTGGACTACTGAAGACTGGACGGTCTTATGGACAGATTAGACAAAATTTGAAAAATAAATTGAGGTGTTTTAAAACTTTTGACAGGTAGTGCACAGTACCTGTCAAAGTTTGGACACACTCAACCACATGAATGGATATGTGTGTCCAAACCTTTAAATGGTACTGTATAGTCAACTGGAATAAGAGTTACATTTTTGCCTATAAGAATGAAAAACCCTTCTGTTCAGAAATTTTTTCATTAAACATCTCCAAAGATAAGTCACAAAACCATGTTCTTCCCCATTTAAAGCAAATATTACCACCCTCTGATAGACAAACTTAAAGCAAACCTAGCCCTCCCAAAAGCTAAAAGACAACTGTCTCCAAAATTATATAATAATGGGCCACAAACAGCAAAGTTTTGGCATGAATGCGCTCCTGTGTCATCCAGCTGGCTTAGCATGCACAGTTTGTATCTGGATGCAAATTACGGGTCATTTTGTCCTTAGACCAATGTCATTCCTGCTCCTGATAGTAAGAAATCCGTCATTCACCTCCTAAAATCTTGATAATACCTGCAAGTGATGGATAGAGAATCTATTGGTATAGTTTTAGACTGAGGGTATTAAACCAATGAACTTACCAGACAACATTTTCAGCTAATCAGAGGTTAGAGACTATACAAGAAAACATCTTCCAGCAATTGAAAATGCTAGTCTCTCTATTTTTGACTGATGTGAAATTCTTCAAAATGTGAAGCATTTCTACCTCTACCAAATATACAGCTCTGGAAAAGATTAAGAGTCCACTGCAGAATCATACGTTTCTCTGGTTTTACTATTTATAGGTATGTGTTTGAATAAAATTAAGAACAAAAAACAAAAAAAACAACAAAAAAAAAAACACTCCATTCCTCTACAGTCCAATCCTTATGGTCTTTTGCAAACTTCAGCCTTGCTCTTCTTTGCTTCTGATTGATGAAGGACTATTTTCTAGCTTTGCACGACTTCAGTCCAGCCCCTTGAACCTGTTTCGAACCGTCCTCGCCGTGCACTTCACCCCAACTGCTGTTTGTCATTCTTTTTGTTGGTCACTTGATGTCATCCTACGGTTGTTGAGTGACATTTGAATGAGTTGACGGTCATTTTCGGTCTGTGGACAGTTGTTTTCACCCTCTTCCAATCTGTAGCTTTGCTGTCCCCAGTGTCTGTTTCTTGACCTTGTTCTTTTGAACTGCCGTCTTTGGAATTTTCAGGATGGAAGCAACCTGACGCTTATTGTATCCCTCTGCCAGTAAAGCCAGAATTTAATCCTTCTTTTCCTCACTGAAAGCTTTTCTTTTCAACTCCTTTGTCATGCAGAATAGTTATTTTTTCTGTCAAATTTCGATTGAGGTACTACTTGCTCTGTTTTTGCCATCCAGCTGGTACTATTGCAAGAGGATAGTGATTACCACAGCAGTGTTTTTTATACTTTTTCTCTGTAAATTAGAATTGGTTCAGGTAATCACCTAATCAGTACCTTATTAAGTAAAATTAGGTGTGCCTGTGTTGGAATATAACAAACACTGGAATGGAATGGCTGCCATACATGTAGAGATGCTGATTTGAGAAACATTTGGAGTGGTCTTGTCACGTCCTGGCTATGCCCCTAGCCATCTTCGCGCTGGCTGGGGGCATAGTCAGGACATGGCCAGAAGAGGTGCCTCTAGGCATCTCTATGTGCTTTGGTCTCCCCAATTGGAGGCAGGTGTTCGTTATTGCCTCCAATTGGGGAACCTATTTATGTTGAATGGTTTGGCACAGTAATGTGGTTTATTTTGGTTGTTAGCCGTAGGCTATAGTACCCAGTCTTAGTGTCTGCGGGCAGTTTGTATGTTTGTTTTCTTTATTTATTAAAACATGGATTACGCCAACCGCTGTTCTGCCTCTGCCAATCTGTCCTCAAACCAGAACTATGACAGGTCTCTTAATTTTTTCCAGAACTGTGTATATCTTGTCTATATGATTTAAAATCAATTAATCTTACACAGAATACACTACTCAAAAATAACTATCTGTGAGTATCTGGTTTGTAGCATAGCTAACTAAATGTATTAATTTACAGGACAAATTTGAGTTCCAATCAACCAAATAATGGCTAAGCACAGTGGCAAGCACACATTTTAGACAAACATGATTTTCAACAATTGCCACTATAAAATGTCACATTCTAAATTGTCACAACTTTCAAAGCAGTTGATGGTCATTTCCCAATCTTTTGATGTTACAATAGCAGTTGGAATGAGTAGAAATCCCGATAATCTGGCAGCACTAGACAGGTATATACCTGGTCTCTTGGTATAACTTTTGTTTTCTCACAGTGAGTTAGCAATACAAGATCGCTAGTAGACGTATTTACTGAGATGCCCTTTTCACCACATTTACCATATAAATGTATCTAAGGAGTTAGTGTGAGGATTGTTACATATTCATTTATTAAGTATTTGCTATTTTAATAATTACCCCCCATAATATGGGCACTGCAATGTGTGCGCACAGTATCTGTACCAATGTAATGGGGCAAGACTGTAGCAGTGTTAACAATTTTAGCAAATTTATAGTGACATTTCAAACCTGATCACCTGTAATGCATTAAACTTCTGAGCACATTTTTCTTTTCAACATCATATTGTGGTGACCACAACTGAACTGATAATGATGGCTCAAGTCATACATTTGTATTAGACACTTAGGCATATTCATGTTAATTCAACCTATTCATGTTCATTCAACAGTGCTCATTGTACAGGAAAAAGTCCAAGCATAGCTTCACTTGAAAATGAAATCCCTCAATTGCATTGGTCTATTGTTTGAGGCGCAAAACAACCTTTTTTGGTCGGGTCGGGGTTGAGAGGGTTGTGCCAGCTCTGAGCTGTGTTGACACACCCAATAAGCTTGGCTCTCCCTCCAGAAACCTACGTATGCACAAACTATGAAAATTGATGTAGTTGCTAACAGAGACCAAGCAGCATGGCCCATTCATTGTCAATGAAGCCTAGACGGGGTGTGGAATTCTATCCAGGCTGCGCCGTCAGCAATGCTGGTGCACATGAGGGCCACCTTGCCAGGCTCAAGGTGGAAAAAATATAAATCTGTCATTTTTCTATAGTGCTGCTGATGATCATAGTAGAGAACAGCCTGCATGTTGACGCTGTGCGTCACACTGTAGTCCACGACAACTTGGCAAGCTGCTAGCAAATGTATTTAACTCTGCAAATATCTTGATGACTTTAAGTTAGTGGTAGAGGGAAAAAGCCCTGCTTACCCTGGTCATCAACCGTGACTGGTATCCCCAACAAGTGCTTGAACAAATGGTTTGAATGCATTTTCCATTTTACCCAAAACTTCATGAAATCCAGTTTGTGATTTAGGGCCTGCTTCATTTGAACAACTCCCTGCACATTCAGGACAGTCAGTGTGGAAGTATGTCTTTCAAAGCACATCTCCTGCCTTCTACATTCAATGAGCTCAAAGATGCTCAAGGCACCAAAAGTAGTTGCTAGAGTGCAAGACAACCATTTTGGATTACTAACATCCAAAATCCGGACAGTGCTAGATATGTAGGTAAAACAGCGACATACGTTTTTTATAGTTGTAAATAAAGTTGCACACTTTAAAGTTGCACACTTCAACTAAATAAAGTTGCACATGGAATTACTTTTGTAGTTGGAAAAATGTTTTACACACTTGTAAACAAATATTACCTTTGTAGTTAGTTAACTAACTAGACATTTGGAATCATACAACCCATTAATAACACTTGCCAATGTGACATACTGACACTCAGACTGTGACAAAATTATTTTTTGGGTAAATAAACGTATGTTGCTGTTCTCTCTTCATAGATGGACAATTTCTCCATCTTCTCTGGGGCTCTGGTATCCTGATTACACTGACAATTCTGATTATCATGACTACCCTGACTATCCTGACTACACTCACTACTCTGATTACACTGACTTCCCTGATTACACTGACAAACCTGACTATCCTGACTACACTCACTACACTGATTACACTGAATTTCCTGATTACACTGACTACCCTGTCTACCCTGACTACCCTGACTACACTGACTACCCTGATTACACTGACAATTCTGATTACCCTGACAACCCTGACAACCCTGACTATCCTGACTACCCTAATTACATTGACAACTCTGATTACCCTGACAACCCTGACTATCCTGACTGCGCTGACTACCCTGATTACCCTGACAACCCTGATTGTTCCGACTACACTAATTGTACTGACTGCCCTGACTACACTGTCTACATTGACTACCCTAACTATTCTGACTACCCTGACTTCACTGAGTATGCTGAATATACTCTGTTTATTCATCCCAAAGAAATAGAATGACGAAACACATTCTTATTTCTATGGTTACTCCAATTCTGCTCTTATGAACCCACACAGACCTGCTGAAGAACAGGAAAACCAAACCATTGGCCAAGGTAGCAATGTGCGACAAGTGATTCTCCCCAATTCAGACCTCCAGACATTACGTTCTTCAACGCTCATTTTCAGACCTCCATAGATCATGTTCTTCAAGGCTGTCTCCTTTTCAAACCTCCACACATCATGTGCTTCATTGGTCTCTCTTTATCAGACTTTTTGTGTTGATGTAAATATTGTATTGTGGAGTGCAAGCACAGACCCATGGTCCCCACATAGAAGAAAACATTGCTATTATGGTGTTGCTGATGTCCCTTACCAGTGTTATTGTAGATTCAGGTCAGTTTAATATAATGACATATAAAATAGAATATGTAGAATATGTAAGCCTCATAAGATTGTCATACTCACTTCTGACAGTTATTCCAGAAAGCATTGTGAGAGAGAACTAGATATTTGTTAAACTGGTATTATATCATTTTCCCATAGTCCATAATCCAGTGCTTGTCCAAAAGGGATTAAGTTAACTTTACTTCAATCACAAAAACAACTACAATATCCAAATATATGATAAACAATTATTCATTATGGTAGGTTTTATATTGTTTTAGATAGTGAACCATGAAGGCAGAGAAGTGAGTGATGCCTA
This sequence comes from Esox niger, assembly GCA_016801105.1. Taxonomy (NCBI): domain Eukaryota; kingdom Metazoa; phylum Chordata; class Actinopteri; order Esociformes; family Esocidae; genus Esox; species Esox niger. The sequence goes on along the minus strand of JACXGJ010000085.1, from coordinate 8,302 downwards.
ATCCTATACGATTGTAGCTCTTCATTGCCACTCCGTTTGGAGAATGTAGGCAAACCATGCAATTATTTTTGATTTATTTACTTGGACACTTCCTGGCATACTGAGTTGATTCAGTCGCTCGTGGCCCAGACTCCAGAGGAGGGCCGTGTCCTCATTATTGATACTACTCTACTGTAGTTACCTTTACTTTTACCAAGACATCCTCCTGCTTCTTCGGCTTCTCTCTTCGTTAAATGAACCTGCAGCCATTCAACGATACATTGTTTTCTGTCGTGCAAAGGTTTTTATGGGTGAGTAGGCCATTATACCAAGAGACCTAACCCAGTACCCAGTTGTTCTGGGGGGTGGGGGTGGGGGTGTGTAAGAAGCCAATCAAGTGAGTGGCATACAGACTGGACTGTGTTTAGGACCTGGATACTGTAAGTTTCCTTCATTAGAAACAGTAGAGGCTTGGTCTGGCTAGGACTGTTGGAGAGGCAGAGTGTGTGTGTGATTTCACAGGAATGCCCCTTAACCATTCACAGCCTCTCACTTTTAATCTAGCGTAAGCCACCAGATCTCTCTCTCTTTCTCTCTCATTCATCCCATTCCCCATCCCCCACTTCTGCAGTGATCTGACACAGCTCTTTCAGTACAGGGAGCATGTGTCATTTTTGGTCTTGTACTCTAAAAAGCACATTCAATTAAAACACTGTCTTTCTCAGAAGGCTGTCAAGGTGTCAGCTTCTCTGCCACTGGGGTTCCAATGCGCCTCTTTGTTTCGGCTAATTCCTCATCATCATCTGTGCCAAACCCCATCCTCCACCCACCAGCCCTCACCCTCCAACCCCAGCTAGCGAGACAGCTCCGTTACTCAGGGGCAATTCATTCCTTAGATGAGGGTAGTATTGAACCAAGCCTTGGTGTACATCTTGAGGGGAGGGGTCTTTGACCAGAGACATCATTCAGTGTGAAATATGTTACACTAAGTTTCTTGTGTGTTGACAAAATATGAAAGGATTGTGGCATTATATGTTCAGCACCCAGTGATTTGTCATTAGCAGAGGATAGGGATTTCAGGGTTAATGATCCTCTGTCCATATTCATTTGAATCCACGGGTCCTCCAAGTCACAAAAGCCTTTAGAAAAGTAATTTTAGAGACCCTGCTCCCAAGATTGACCAGTATTCCTCCAGCATCTAATCAAAATGGCTCTTGAGTCAGCAATGCACTGTTACATGAGAACAATAACTGTTATATTTCATTATGAACACTGCATCATTGTGGTTCTGATGCAGTTTACAGGCAGAGGTGAAAAACAGGTGTGTGTGTGTGTGTCCTTCTTGAGCCACGACCGGTGATAAATATGCATAGCACGTCTACTGTTTGTACTTAGGCAAAATAGATGGCATTGCCGGCATGCAGAACATCTATCATTTCTGTCTGATTAATAGCTGTCCTGGGGTTGACTGCTGCAAACTCCAGCCACAGAGAGCCAGGCTAAGAGATAAACAGCACACATCTATGGTCAGGGGGATGGTACACTGCGCAAGGTTTGAACATCTCTTAGTGTGTCCTGTCACTCTATAGTACTGTCTGTGTTTTAGATATTTAAATTCTAACTATTTGTGGATCATGTGACTCGATAATGTTGGAGTTTCACCCATTTCACTGTACTTTTTTCAAGGTTATGAACACTACGTGTGTTTATTTTACCCATGTTTATTTTATATTGTTGTGTGTTATTCTTGAGGGATCAACTCAGGTTTATCTTAAATTTAAGATACCTTTACAGTGCAATGTTATTTTGAAGTAAATTTATATGGAATTGCTATATTTGATTGCTATATACTTAGAGTGCAAGAGAGCCAGTGACCTCCAACATTATACTATCATACTATCGTCATGTATACATTTCTGTCATGAAATTCCCAAATTGGAGAGATCCCCAGTCAGTCAGTTAAATTTCTCCACTTAGGTGTCACTTTGGTGACGTTTATTTGAATTCATGCCATCTGGCCTGGAGGTGAGACGGTTAAAGGCAAACAAAGGGCACAATGCAAATAATGTAAATAGCCTTCTTTTTGTCAGTCTCTGTGACACAAGTCACTGTTTATTATCTGCCTCAGAATTATGTGTGTATGCTAATGAGCAGCCATGTGGATATGTAGGTCACATCAACCTATTTTTCCACAAGCCCCCCCTCCCTCCCCAGTCTACACAACACGCAGACACGCGCAGACACACACAGGTGCACACACAGTGAGACGTGAAACCTTAAAACCTCTCCTTTATTCCCTTGCTTCCGCAAATTCCCATTTTTAGTTTGCGCCAGTTCCACGAATGCTGGAGCAGTGACTACCTTTCTGACACCAGAAGGATTTTACACAGAGAGCAAATAACAGACAGCATCTTGTGAAGCCTCCACCCCAGCGTGAGACTGCTGGTCCCAATGCTTCCTGTGGTGTTATCTCAGCTTTCATTTTTTACTTTTCACATCCACGTGACAAGATGAGCCTATTCCAGAAACCGTACTTTTTGGCTCCGTGATATGTTATAAATATACAGTATAAGTGTAAAAGGAACATACCTCATACTGCTATATGAGGAATCTGTCCATATGACAGATATGACAGATTATTTCCTACTGAGAGGCTACTGCGAAAACAGAGGTTATTTTTGTCACTGGATCACAGAGTCAGTACATCTTGTGATAGTATATACATGTGAGTTGGTCTTATACCAGAATACTATTATTGGATTAATTATTTTATTGCTCTGTCATTTTTTTTAAAACACACTTCACTGTCTCCACAGTCCGGATCACAAAATTCAACTGTCATCTGGTTGTGTAGGTGTTTGGAAAGAACTGCTGTTTACTTTAAAGAGCATTAGTGTTATCAGAGCTATGGTTGGATCACAATGACACCTACTTTCCTCTGGGCATTTTACTGTCCCTTTTCTGACCCCAGCGTTACATCAGGCACATTCAAGTCACTCTAGTCCAAACCGCTGACGACTTCTGGACACAAGCAGCAGCAGAGAACACATCCATCTTCCTCCATTGTCTTCTTCTGCCATTTACCTTTTTAATACACAAACATGTATTTTAGAATTATTAATCTGAATGTATTTTATGTGTGTATTCATAAATAAAGAGTATCCCTTTGTAAAGTCTCCCAAAAATCAAGTCAGCCAAAACATAAAACAGACAAGGTCCTCATTTTAGTACATTTGGAGATGTTCTCTTATGGTTTTGGAGCCACACTATACAATTTATCTTTCATCAAGGTTAAGGGGGTGTCATATATTTGTTTCAAAGTTAGTGATGGCCATACAGGGCTTAATAACTGTTCTTCTAGCAGCAGGAAATGATGTTAGCAGTGCTGAGAATTTCGTTTTCAAAATTAAAGCTATCATTTAAATATATCAAGGCAATATAGTTAGCAATGTAGTCTGTATATTTTATGTTTAATGTCCATTCCAATATTGTATGTGTCTGGATTTTTACAGACTAGATTGTTAACTATATTGCCGTATACATTTCAATGATCGCTTTTATTATGATAGAGAAATCCTGAGTGCTGCTAAAATAACTCTAATGAAGCCTCGTTTGGCCATCACTTTCCAAAGTAATGTTTTCTATTCGACTTTTATTTTGCACCCTTTGATAACAAAAATACTTTCTGAATGTACAATCCCTAGCGTGGGCACATTGTTTTATCATGGTCACCTTACCAAGACATTAGTTAGTCCCTGCAACATCCCCAAGGATGTTTTTGGATGTTCTTGGGAAGTTCAGTCATGGCCACTTGAATGTTTTTAAGACATTTTTGAAATGTTGTATCATGGTGTGCTGGAGGTGTTGTCTAGCTCTCAGATGGTTCTGAGGATTTACCTGGTAACTTATTTTGGATGTTCTTTGGACATTGTCTTGTGGATGTTCATAAGGACATTTCAGTGAATGTTTTGAATGTTGTGTCATGGTCCCCTGGAGGTTTTGTCTTCTGGGAATGTCCCAGATTACCTATTAAGGACCTTGTTGGTTTATTGTGTCATGTTTCCCTAGAGGCTCTTGTCACTTGAAAGTCCCAGGTGTCCCAAGTAAAGTAATAAAAATGTATATAGGTTCATAGTAAGTGGTACGGTGTTTAGTTAGAACAGTGTGCAAATCTTCAGTATCATGAATGACAATATGATTACATTTGACACATGTTTTTATATGATACCCCTTTTAGATGTGGATTAGATGTGGATTTGGAATGTGCAGAGTTCACTTAAATTAAATATACCGCATCTTTTCTAGATGAAGGAAATGTAGAGAAAATAATGTTACTTCTGTGTCTTTGCAAATTGATGGAATATTTTATATAAAGTGGCTGGTTCAGGCTTGACTTAACATAACAGGACCCAAAAGTTCCACTTTTGAATCTGTCAACTAGAACAAAGTTCCAGAACTCTTGAGGACCATCCACCTGCTTTTTGGCAAATCTGAAATTAGCATTCATTTTCTTCGAAGTGAGAAGAAATGTATGCCTTGCTACTCTGCCATGAATCCCATTTTAGCCCTGTGTCTTTCTGAACACTGAGAGGCCTGCACATCTCTGGGGTTTTTCTAGGGTTCTTTGTAACTTCCATGATGAATTTATATCTTCCTTGTAGAGAGATATCATAGCAAGATTCACTTATATCCCAAACTTTATTCGGAACAATATGGCTATGACTGGTTTGGTGAAGTCCCAGAGCCTTTGAAATTACTTCTAACTCATTTCAGACTGATAGGCATCAACAGCGTGTGGCCTGATGTGGCTTTTGAACCTGTGTGCTGACAACTGCAATCTGATAACCTGTGTGTCACGAATCATAATAATGGAGTCTGGAAGCAAAACCAAGGACCAGAAAACTTGAGTTTGCAGGAGGAAAAGATCAACTGACCCGAATCCAAATTGAGCGTAAAGCTGACCTAGGATAAACAAAGCTGAATACACAATGTGGAAAAACACAGCTTTACTAGGGAGTCAGACAGTAAGTAAAAAAGACTGTCAAGAACAGAGAGGTAGACATACATTCAGTGATAGGGCAATGGAAACCAAGTGTGTGTAATTTGTTAGAAGTACAGGACTGCATGATGAAGTTTGATGGTGGGCATTTAATCAGGGGTGTACCAAACATGCATGTTTTGCTAGTGGCAGCTTGCAGACTGGGGATGCCAAACGTCATTGCGGAGCAGACGTGACAGAGCCAACCGTAGTCAGATTTAAGCCTGGTTGTTTACCAAGCTATTCAAACAACTTACCTAGACTTACCCTCTTATGTATTAATGCATCCTACAAAAATCTGACCAAGTTCAATGTAAAGAATATGCTAAATGCATATTTGCAAAAAATCTGAAAATACTAATATTTTTTCACTTGACTTTTCACTGCACCAGATGATCTGCTTAGAGGACACATTGTGTGCCTTATGTCTGTGCTCTAAGCTAATTTAACAAGGTGGTGGACTTCACCTGACTGTGAATGCACCTTCTAATTGTAGTTGTTGGTCATTGTATTAGTTCTCATTGGGCTCACTGATGGGCTCATCTCTACCATTTAGGTCAAAATATTCAACATATTGAATTGGTGAGAATCGTAGGTACTCTGCTGAATCATTTGTCTAGGCAGGGGGTCGTCAAATCTCACCATCTCTAAGTTATTAAATGGTAAATAATCACCCAACAGATACTCATGTATTTGCTTTTTAATTTAGTAATTGTTTATGGCGTGTACAGAATAGAGAGCACTGATGATAAATGTTAGAGGCACACAATGACAATGCATGGCATGACTACTCCATTACCCATCACACACACACACACACACAGACAGACACAGACACACACACACACACACACACACACACACACACACACTACTCCAGGGCACTGGGAGGTCATTTAGTGCTCTGTACTGGAAGCCGTGTATGGGGGGCGTGTGGGAGAGTCGAGGTAAAGACAGCCGTGGTGGGGAATGTATGCACGCGCTTGTGTGGGCACGCGTGTTGGCAACTGTGTTCCTGTGCATGGATGTGAAGTGTGGAGCAGAAGAACAGTGAGGAATAGAGAAGAGGGGGTTGCAGAGAAAGAAAGAAGGGGGGCACTTGGCATCACTGGCGTCTTGTTGGTTCTACAGAGGCATTTAGGATGCTGGTTGCCTTGCATGTATTACCAGCGTTCTTATCAGACTCTACATGCAGTTTGCTGTGGTCTTCCAGGTCTGTGCATCTCGGCAATTCAAAGCTTATTGAAGGAACAGGCAGAGCTACAAACACTTCCAAACTCAGAGCCTCTATTGCGGTTTACTTTATGTGAGCGCTGAGATGGTAATATGACTCTGTCTGAGAGAAGAAATGCCAATATATCTAGTCGAGCAGCTTGGAATACTGTGCAATGGTGAATGGCTTTAGAGCAGACAAGGGACCACACACTGTATTGAGCTGAAAGTCTAAAAATGACACCCTTGTACAGTTGCAGCAATCCACAATTGTTGATGTCTTCCTCCTCAATATTACAGAAATTAGCGGGCTTTAACATCATTACTTTTCTGAAAACAGCCAAAGAGGCAGCCAATCTGGTGTCATTCACTCTACAAACCAAACGGTTTCTCCAAAACCCCACCTCAATTTTTTTCTGTTCTCCTCTCTTTCTCTGGACTCCTATAGCAAACTGATTGAAAAGCGTCAGTGGAATAACATTATCAGCAACATGAATGTCTTTCTGTTGGCTTTAGGAGGTGGAGAGCCTCTAAAGAACACATAGTGTGTGTCTATGTGGGGGTGAGTTGGGGCCGGGTGCCTGTGTGTATCTGTGTATGTGCATGTCGATCTGAATGTGTCTGTGTGTGTGTGTGTGTGTGTGTGTGTGTGTGTGTGTGTGTGTGTGTGTGTGTGTGTGCTGTGGTGGGGCTGTGGCACTTCCCACAGAAAGAAAACACATGAGAACACTACCACTGCTGCGTCTGGCTCTCTGCGTCTCTCCCAGCCCAGCTTTCCTCGCCTCTTAAAGAAACAGACGGCCACTTGGCGAGTGAGTGGCGGTGCTTCCGTGACACCCAGCACCACAGCACGCACCACGCAGCCTGCCAGGCAGCTTCCAGCCGTCCTGTTCTACCCACCACAGGGCCAATGGCTTTCACATGGACTGGCGGATGGACAAGGGTTGTTTAGAGTGAAGTGCCGCACTTACCAAGACGAACCAGGGCATCGAATCAACCCAACAGGAGAGGAAGGCTGGTGTACATCTGGGTTGATGGACTGCATTGTGGCATTGTACAAGGCATTCAAGTCAAATTGAAAGGAGACAGTGTATTCATGGTCTATGGGTGGATATTCTCACGTTTGCATACCGCGAATGGGATTACATGTTAAGTAACATTGCTAGACATCGATTGTGACATATGTGGTGAAAGTGTCCCATAATGGTCATGTGACAGGAAACTTCCAACTTCCTAATCCAATCAGCAAGAGAATGTCAGTCCAGACATAATGTGATGCAGTCTGGTTCGTACACTGGGTCTGCTTGGGTGAATCCACAGTCAATACTTTTTGTCTATTTTTAGTGTGCTCCACGGTCCATTCACGGTCCATTCACGGTCCAAGAATCCACGGTCCATTCAACACATCCTGCAGCACCAAATGTTATACATGCTGAGAACTTTATCAATCCTGGGAATCTTGATCATGTCACCAAAGATATTTTGCACTGAATATGTTAAAATATAGGATCCAGTATAGTCACTATAAGTATATTCACATAAATCTAAAGCAACAGCATGAATATGTTGTTCCGGGCCTCAGATTTGTGGCTTTATACAAACACAAAAGTTGTCCAAAGTGAAGGAGAAACAACGATCATGGAGTCATTGAACAGCCAAAACAGAATCAAAGCAGAATCAAAGAACAGCAGAGTAGAGTCAGAGGATGGCAAGGCAGAGTCAAAGGATAACAGGGTAGAGTCAGAGGATGGCAGGGCAGAGTCAAAGGATAACAGGGTAGAGTCAGAGGACGGCAGTGCAGAGTCAAAGGATAACAGGGTAGAGTCAGAGTATGGCAGGGCGAGGCAAAGGATAACAGGGTAGAGTCAGAGGACGGCAAGGCAGAGTCAAAGGATAACAGGGTAGAGTCAGAGGATGGCAGGGTAGAGTCAAAGGATAACAGGGTAGAGTCAGAGAATGGCAAGGCAGAGTCAAAGGATAACAGGGTAGAGTCAGAGGATGGCAGGGTAGAGTCAAAGGATAACAGGGTAGAGTCAGAGGATGGCAGGGTAGAGTCAAAGGATAACAGGGTAG